>JABXWE010105613.1:0-21802 GCA_014611495.1 Limonius californicus | reverse complement strand
TGTGAATTTCGTCTCGCTGTTTTACCAAGGGGTACAAACAGACCGCCGACTATTGTCGGATTTAAAAAAAAACACACTGGATTCAATCCCGGTAAGGGCAATTCTGTGTGAATTAGCCGATCGCCTTTGGCGGATTAATTTTCGAGCTCAGCTCCTGTCCCTCTGCGGCTACCATCGCCCGAAGAGTCCTGTCTTTCGTTCAACGCTAACAGCCTGTCGAAAGCAACATATTCCCCAGGGCTGAATCCAAAAATGATCCCAGATTTTCTCTATCACGTCAACTTTTTACTTTATAGAGTGCCCGTCCTTTTTCCAAAAAAATCGTACAAGATATACATTTTATTCATATAAAGGTTATATATTGTTACTGTAAATCAAAGTGAAGCGTCTGGACACCTCAATTGTGTACAACTAGTAAAGTTCTACTTCAAAACATATATACTAAGGTAAGAATTTACTCTTATAGCTTTTCCTGGAGTGTTCAATCTGTAGAGAATCTCGCTTGATGCTCCAACAATAGTCAGCAATCATATGTGTATCCCATCTACCTTGATACCGTGCCTCCATGATCTTCAAATCTAGGTGGAATCGTTCGCCTTGCTCATCACTGATTGCACCAAGGTTTTTCCGGAAGTCAGCATGATGGCTATGCAGAAAATGCACCTTGATACTCATGTTACACCAAGCATTTTGAAGATCTCCAAGAGCTTCTGGACAATTGCGATGTAATTCTGTACTCGCTTATTTCCAAGAAACTCATTGACAAGGTTTATGAATGAAAACCAAGCATTCTTTTGGGGTTCTGACATTGTCCCGATGAAATGGTTATCTTTACTGAGCTGCCGAATCTGTGGACCGTCAAATACACCGGCCTTTATCTTTTCAAACGAAAGGTGGGAAATGCAGAAATAAGATACTTGAAACAGTTCTCTTCAGTTGGCAAAGCTTTGACGAATTGCTTCATGAAACCCAGTTTTATGTGCAGAGGTGGGAATATAATGGTCTCTCTGTCAACAAGTGGCTCACGTAGAATGTTCGGATCACCAGGTTTGGGGTCAGATCTTAGAGGCCAATTCGATTCCACCCTTCTCACGAGCTCTGCTGTCCCATAGACAAAGAAAACAGGGATGCTTTGTACACCCACGTTGTTGGCCAAGAAGGAGGGAGACCATTTTAAGGTCAACACAGATGATCCAATTGTGCTTGTGATACTGCAACAGATTAATGAGTCTCTTTATGTCTCCATATTCTTCACGAAAACAAACTGAATGGCCAATTGGGACTGCACCACATAAATTGCCATTGTGGAGGAGTATACACTTCAAGCTCCGCTTTGAGCTTCCGATGAACAGTCGCCATTCAGTTGCGATAAAAGTTGGAATTCCAAAACCTCCATTAAACCATGTATGTTAGGGCAGTACACAAAGCCACTGTTAGTTCGAAAGTACTGCAGAAATGCACTTTTTCTTGTTCGAAAGTAGGATACCTTCGCTCCTTTTTCAAGCAAGTTTTTCTCGTCCAGTCGTGATGCTGGGAGTTCTAAAGCCTTTTCGGATAGTCCCAAATCTCGTACCAAATCATTCAACTCATGCTGTTCAAAGCTTCTTCACCAGATTCCTCTTTTTTGAAAGAGGGTAGTTCAATGAAAACTGGCACTGGGATTTCAACTGAATGAGGCACAGGGCATATAGCTGATGGTAGACTAGGATACTCTAATTTATATTTATTTGTCTTGTTATATCCTGACGTTTATACTATACAAAAATAACAGTCACTTGAATGATCTCTGGGCTCTCGCCAAACCATAGGTGTACCAAATGGCAATTTATCACGTGTTCGCTTCGTCCACATCCGTAAAGCCTCGACACACTGCTTTCACACCTTGTGAGGGGCCCAAGGCTTATCTTGATCACCAAGTTTTACTTTAAAATATGCGAAAGATCCACGGCCAAGAGCGCAGACAAAACATTAATCAACATTTCTCAATGATAACAACAAAAGGTTCACAAAACTGTATTCGGGAAGTAACAATATAGTAATGGGCTACAGAGCGGCATTTAAAATGAAACTCCAATTCAGATGAAGCGGCAAAATCAAACGAACATAACAAACGGTGGGTTTTAGTGGAACAAGCCTCGTATTTAATATTTTCCTAAGAAAGCCTTGATACTAGCCTAAAAGATCATTTTAATTCACATTTCTGGCATATTGCTCTTGTAGATGGCAGACAATTTTGTAAAGGTAATTACTATAAGACATATTTTATCCACTCCTATTTTTTATTTCAAAACCTTTGAGGATAGCAATGTAATAGTGATATATTTTAAAATAGCTAGAAAAGCGTGTGTTCGACTTACGTGCCAAGGAAGTAACCGATTCGCAGTTCCAAGCAAAAGTTAACGCTGGGGATAAAACGATAGAAGTTCTTCAGAATCAGCTTGAAACCGAAATAAAACGGTTTTGCTCTGCTTTGACCAACAATCGCACTTTACGAGAAGAAATAGATCATCTCTTGAAAGAAAGGTACATTCTAAATATTTATTTGTTTGTTCTTGTTATTTTATCCGTCAAGTTTACTTACCATCTAGTTTGAACAGCCGTAAGTTATTTGTTGGTACAGCGGTAGTTTTCTAAAATTTTAGTCTCGTTTCGTCTATGTTTTTACTTTTAAATTTCTATTGGTTTTCTAATTTTTCGTCTACGTTTCTCTTTTGGTCATATAAGACAGATCCAATATGTTTAAAATGCTCTACTTGTTGAACGATCTCTTCAGTAATTATCATTTTTGTTCTTACTAGTTTCTTCTGCATTGTTTTTCTTAATATTGTCGATATCTTTAAGCTAAAATGGCTTCTAGTGTAAACCTTCATCGTAGGTTGCTACCTTTTTCTTCTTTTCTGTATTAATTTTGCCATTCCCAGATGGCGTTGTCCAATTTTATATTAAACAAAGCTGGTACCGTTCTGCGATTCTACCTTTACACTTTTATTTGTTGCTGTTTTCTCTAATTACTTTCTGCGTAGGTCAAGTTTTATGGCGGTGTTTCGATATAAACTCTTAATGGCTAGTCTTAGATGTATTGCATATGACCTTCTTTCCGAAGTTCTCTATATTTTAGGTTACCGCGCTATCTAATGTTTTCTTGGTGTATATCGAAGCTATATGAGTATACAATTTGAAAATGATAATCGCTAAATTATGTCAGAATTTGTTTCAATGTGCAAATTGCAATTGTTCCCCATGCACTCCCTTCAATATAGTTTATAAATTACTTTCGGTGTTGTGTTCAAGAGGCTTATTACTCTATAATTGGCAGCTATAACGATTATTTTTTTGTGCACGAGAATATATCTTTTCTTTGTAAATAGTAGTCTGAAGCTTTACTTACAATACAACAATATCTGTTGTGTCAAACATAAAAACGCAACTGTCTGAACGCTTAAAAACACGAAACACAACAAGCCTGTGACGTACATGTTGATGGACAAGTGTTGACCGTGCTTCTACCTCCCGCCGCCCGTTGTCTATCTTCGGACGGGTGAATACCTAAGGAGCACAGATTTCTGTTCGAAATCATTTTGTGTTCATTTTGGTTAAATTTTAAACCGAAGCCGAGTTGCGTTTCCAAATATTTTACCGGAAGGGCGTTCTAGAAAGTTCTGGTTTACTTTCAGCCCTGTTTATATTGTCTATACTTCTTGTGTTCCCTTTATAATTATCATCTCTATACGACAGTGTCTTATAGTATTGTATCAATGTATCAAACAACTAAAAAATAATAAAGCCCCAGGTTTGGATAACTTAACATCAGAAACATTAAAGAACGTAGCTGAAATCATCGCTCAACCCTTAGCAATAGTAATAAACAAAATATTTGAGACGGGAGACTGCCCAAAAGTATTTAAAACGGCAGTTATAAAACCCTTATTTAAAAATGGTGACAAAGAACTTCCGGAAAATTATAGGCCTATCTCACTGGTGTCTAACATCGCGAAAGTATTCGAAAAGGTGTTAGTACTAAGAGTTAAAGCATTCATAAAGAAATACCAACTAACAGCTGGGGAGCAATTTGGTTTCCAAGATGGACTCTCCACACAAGATGCAATAATCACATTAGTAAACCAGATACAAGAAGGACTTGATGAAGGTAGCCCATGCCTATGTATCTTCATAGACTTAGCCAAGGCGTTTGATACAGTAAACCACGAACTACTACTGTCAGCCCTAAACAACATAGGAATTCGAGGGACTGCGAACAAACTCTTCAAATCGTACCTACAAAGCAGAGAACAGTACGTAAAGATAGACAATGTTATTAGTGAGAAGGCAATAGTAGAATGTGGAGTACCACAAGGAACCGTCTTGGGCCCCTTATTATTTACAATATACATAAATGATTTATTTGAACTGCCTTCGAAAGGGAAAGTCCTCGCCTTCGCTGACGACACCGCCATTTTCTATAAAGGAAACACTTGGGAAGACCTAAAACATGAGGCTGAAATGGATATGTTGTTAATAAAAAAATGGTTTGACTGGAAATTATTAACAGTTAATTATAAAAAGACCAAATTTATCTCTTTCACCTGCCACAATTACAATCGCCCTCCTTTCAATATCCTAACCATCAAAGATGAGCAGGGACACCAGATAAACGTTGAACATGTCAACCAAATTAAGTACCTAGGGGTTTACATCGATCTTCATCTGAGATGGGAAACCCATATACTTAACCTGGCTAAAAAGCTTCGATGTCTACTGTTTAAATTCAAAATACTAAAACAAGTTCTGGATCTGAAAACCTTAAAAACAGTTTACTTCGCACTCGTAGACTCCTTACTACAATATGGTATAACAGCATGGGGTACAGCTCCTAAAAACTATTTAAAAATCATTGAATCCTTGCAAAAGAGATTTCTAAAAATTATATTCAATAAACCATTTTTGTACCCAACAAAACAACTATACCTGGACACAAAAATCCTTGACATAAGATTGCTATATTTCAAATGCATCATAAACTACCAATTTAAAAACAAACATAAATTAGAAGATATCGACCATCAGCATAATACCAGAACCAAAAGCAAAAACCACAGCAAATTACACAGAGCTGGGAAAAATGTCGGTCAGAAGTCTGTCAACTTTATTGGGCCAAGGCTATTCAACCTAATCCCCAAAGAAATCAGATGTATAAAACTACTTACGCATTTCAAAAAGAAAATCATGAATTGGATACAAACACAAGATCGGCTCAAAATCATAGCATACGTAGAAAAATACCTCTAAGAAAAGGTTCTCCCAACAACATAAAATCTTTATATTTATGCAATCATAGCTGCTTACACTCGTTAACAGGAATTCCTACTCTATAAGATACTTGTTTTCTACTTTATTTTTTTCACTGCTCGTCTGGAAATATGTTAAGTTTTTCACAATAAATTAAGAATGTAACATAATTAGATGCGATTTTGTACTTAGAATAATAATTTAATTAAGACCGTGACCATAAAACTATGTAACATAATTAAGTGCAATCTCACATAGACTGATAAGTAGTTACTAAACTGTAGACACCTAAAGAGTGCAATACATAAATTAGTTGTAATCCTAGGAATAAGATAGCCAATAAATTCAATATTGTACCGGATTTTCTTAAAAACCTCACACACAAGCTATGCTTCAGTGAGTATTAATTCAGTTTAATTAAAGCATTAAGGCACCAACTTTTTTTCTAGACGTAATCAAAACAAACAAAAATTGTAACCGTAATGAAAACTGTAAATTTTACGAGCATGTTTTAAATAAACCTTATTATTATTATTATTATTATTATTATTATTATTATTATTACTTGTTGCCTTTGTGATAGAAAAATCCGCGAAATCCAAGAAGTACAAATATTATATTGGAAATGTGACCCAATTAGATGAAAATTACAAGGAGTTTGAAGGAACATTCTTACAAAGTCTCTTATGAACAAGTTGTAGGAAAACTGGCCCCAAAAGAACAATTTTTGGTGTTCTACCTATTTGCCATGTTAAACTTTTTAATATATAAGAAAAAGAATGTTAAGTATTTGTTTTTTTTTGATAATAAACTATATAACTAATTGCTTTATCCATTTATTACTTCCTAGCCTATATTCCTGCTGATTTAAGCGGTTATTTAAAAAAGAAATCTAATATGATTTAAAAACATTTTTATTGTTCTAGACACCTACATACCTTGTAAGCGTAAAATATTTGGGAAATCAATGGGTGTTTCTATTGACCCGCATCGAAGGTGAATAGAAACAAGCAGTATAATAATTTATATGGTGAAACTGATTTTTTTGGGCAAAATATTAGTTACGTAATGTAACGGGACCGCACTTTTCCGATAGGTAATTACATTTTCATTAAACACATTCGAATGAAAGATATAAACCCGCTAAGGTCGCGAGTTGTTTCTATCCACCCCATTTTATGGTACATTATTTAATAAACCAACGGAAAATCGTCGTCAAGATCTATGCATTTGCAGATGATACTGCAATTTTCTATAGAGATCCTAAGTGGACAACACTTAAACAAAAAGCCGAAGTAGAAAGATAATTATAGAATGGTTTAACAAGAAACTGCTCTCTGTCAACTACAGTAAAACAAAATATATACCTTTCACATGTCATAATTACAATCTCCCTCCTTTCAGCAATTTGCAAATATCTAGCCAGGGGCAAGATACCATCACCATAGACTAAGTAAGCAGTATAAAATACCTAGGAGTACACATTGATCGTCACCTAAGATGGAACGTGCAAACCGGAAACTTTACAAAAAAATTAACATGTGTTCTCTTTAAATTTAAAGTATTAAAGCAAACATTGGAATTAAAAAATCTTCGTACGATCTACTATGCTTTAGTAGACTCATTAATTCAGTATGGAATCATCGTTTGGGGATCTGCAGATATTAATCACATAAAACCAATAGAAACCGTTCAAAAACGACCAAATAAAGAAAACAGATATTCTACTGAATTATTATATCAAGAATTAAAAATTTTTGACGTCAGAACCACATATAGCAAAGATCTAATAATCCATCAAGACAAACACAGCGCCGAATTAGAAAAAATCAAACATCAACATTTAACAAGAAGTAAAGCTATGGAGATTAACGAAATAAAACGCGAAATATAAAGATATTTGGGAAATTTCAGAAAAAGGTGATAACCTAGACACACGCAGAAGGTTTTCATATATTAAGAAAAAGAAGAAAAAGTTCCTATAATTAGTGCAATGTTTTTATTTTATATTTAGTAATTAAGGTACACTTTACGAGATAGTATTAATTCGTAATTCCATTAACAGTGTACTTATAGATTGCGAATAATTATGAAATTAAATTTAAATGTTACAGTATTATGTAAAATTTAATGTTTAGGAGCTCGCGCACAAGCGTTTACTTCTGCGAGTGGTTACTCATTGTTGTAAATAAAGGATTTATTTATTTATTTCTTTATTTCTTACGTTACATACATTTCTATTTTTTTTCTATTTATATTTATTAAGGAGAGATAATTCAGTTGTTTTGTGGTAATTTCGAAGCAACCCAGTTTTCTTGTCTTCTTTATATTATTTCTATTGTTGGTAATAATCTAATATGGAGCTCATAAGAAAAGAAAGTTATATCTTTTGAGGTAGCCCATATACGCATGTATATCGTCTTACGTCGGACACCTTGTATTTATTATTTTCAACATTTTAACACACAATCTAAAGTTACGTGTCCACGGATTTCATAATTATTATAGTATAGTCGTAGGTATCGACGAAGTTGCTTATGTGTATGTTAGGTTGCATACTAATAAGCTTTCAGGTGGGTACTCTTACGTGAATCATAGTAGTACTAAATTACTTTCCTGGCTAATTGAATCTTGGATGATATCCTAATTTGGGCAATAATTTGATTGAGTATTTCTTTAAACTTTATATTTCAAGACCACAAAAATGACATTGGCCATCTGCAGAAGACTGTTGGACTTTTAACTGAAAGCACGAAAGAAATGCTGGAGTTATTATTAAACACCCATTTCCCGGAATCTCAAAACTACAGGTCGAACGAATCCGACCCAGAAATAGAGGACGTAATACGTCCTCATCCAAGGGCCAAAAGTCTTGCAAATAGGGTCAAATGGGCAATTCTTGCTTTTAAACCCTTCAAATCACCTGGCGGAGACGGCACCTTTCCGGCCTTGCTACAGAAATGTATAAAAGACCTGCTGCTCATAATTTGTAAATGATATAAGGGAAGTTACTGCCATGGATATATATCTACAACGTGGAGAGAGGAAAATGAGTTTTTTATACCCAAGGGAGAAGGGCGCTACAACACGTAACCCAAGTCGTACAGACCTATTAGCCTCATCTCCTTCCTGCTAGAAGGCATGGAAAAGGTACTCGATCAGCACGTAAGAAGTGAGGTTATTCCAAACCGACCATTTCACCCCAACCAACATGCCTATCAAAAAACAAAATCAAATATAAAGGCTCTACAAAGTCTCGTCAAAGGACTGGAGAAGACGCATATGGCAAAAGAAATAGCTCTCTGTGCTTTCGTCGATATTGAGGGAGCATCCGATAACATTTCCTTCGAATCTATAAATAGAGCTGCTACGGGAAGGGTTTCAATCCTTCGACTGCCAAATGTATTAAATCCATGCTGGTAAGTCGGAAAATCACGGCTAAGTTGGGAGAAGAGGCAGTCACCATATCTAGAGGTTGTCCCTAAGGGGGGATTTTATCAACTCTTTTGTGGTTTGTGGGGGTGAATGATCTGGTTAACGTGCTCACACAACAGGGCTTTGAGATACAAGGGTATGCAGATGACCTAGTAATAGTAGTCCGGTGGTTATTTGACACAGTTGCATCCTAATGCATGCAGATAGCGCTCTATACCATCCATATCTGGTGTGTAATATAAAGCCTTAGCCTCAATCCAAAGATAATAGTCATCGTTTCCTTTACTAGACGAAGGAAGTTAAATCTAAAAGTACCAACGCTGGAAGGGACGACCGTTAACTTCAGCAATGAAGTTGAATACTTGGGTGTGACACTAGACCAAAAGTTAACTTGGAGCTCACACTTATCTAAACTACAGAAGAAAGCAGTGGTAGCATTCCTAACTTGTCGCAGGCTTCTGTGTAGAAACTGGGGTTTAAAACCGAAAATGATCCATTGGTCATATGTGGCTCTAGTAAGACCCATGATCATCTATGTAGTGCTAGTGTGGTGGGCAAAACTAAACAAGTTACTACTCAGTTATAACTAGAGAAGATACAACGTCTCAGCTGTCTGGGTATAACAGGTGCGATGGGCACCTGCCCAACTGTGGTTATGGAGGCTATGTTAGGATTAATTCCCCTCCACATACCGATGCAAAAGGAGGCTACGAGACATGCGCTTATGTTCAGAAGTGCGAACAAATTAAAATTACGAAACCCGACAGGCCACTCAGAAATTCTAAGTCTCCCACATCTAGAACGAACGGCCTACACCACTTTGATTTAATGCCAATAAAATACATTTTTGGCCAACCATTCAGAGTGACTATTCCAGACCTCGGGAGAATCCTCCTTCAAGAGGGGGTCACTCTAGTGGAAAACGGTTGGTTCAAAGGTGCAGGAACTGGAGCGAGGGTTTATGGTTCCGGATGCTAAATCTTCAAAACCTTTGCTACCAGAACTACCATCTTTCAAGCTGAGGTTTATGCAATAAATCTCTACACAACAATAAACCTCAGGAAAGGGTATAAAGGTGCAACAATTGATATTCACAACCAAAAAGCAATAAAGGGTTTGAAAGCGTATACCTGTACACCTAAGCTTGTCTGGGAGTGCCTAGATAACCTCGAACAACTAACCAGCAATAACAGCATAACTTTATGGTGGGTTCCAGGACACGAGGGCATATTAGGCAACGAAGAGGCTGACGAACTCGCAAAACGTGCAGCAATGACGCCTTACATTGGACCAGAACCTTGTTGTGGTATACAGAAAAGCCACACTAAACATGATATCAGGTTATGGGAGGAATAAATGGAAGATTCACACTGGGAAAATACACCAGGACAACGCCATGCAAAACAGTTTATAACTATTTCACTAAAGAAAGCAATAATTGCTTTGTTACTTAGCAAGGTGAAACTCAGCATCACTAGCCTTTTTACAAGCCACACATCACTAAAATGCCATCTGCTCCAAATTGGCAAAGCTGACGACCAAATGTGTCGTTTATTTAACGAGGCAGCAGAAATTACAGAGCATATCCTATGCCCATGCAACGTTATCTGTCGCCGCTGACAAGAAATTTTGGCAAGAACGTTATAACACCTATCGAAATAAGGAACGCATAGTCCAGAGATATCTTAAGATTTGCTATCAGCCTACAATTTCTCTAAACTAAGCAAGGGCTCATAAGTTAAGAAAAAGAATCATTAAGGGTCGAAGTGCGACTCCTCCAAGAAACGGTTTTTTTGTAACTTCTATCTTCACCCTCAAGTTGGGAGATGGTATATTTTTCGATCCACGCAATCTTGAATCCGCTCCTGCAGAAAGGGCATTGGAGTTGGGGTGACGTGGTTCCTGGGATGTACCCTCCAATCAGTGTACCAGTTGGCGCAATGGCAGTCACTACCCTTTCGGTGAGTACCTGCGACTTATTGGGGTTGTAGTATACCAAGTCACATATTCACGATTAAATAATTAATTTTACGATTAGTGAAACTAATAGAAGGAACCAGTCGAAATGTGACAAGACAATTGGCCTTCGAAGCAAATCTTTGCAAAAGTATCAATCATTTTATGTTATATTAGTCAATTTCATATTGTTTGGTTTAAATAAGACAGTATTAAAATAAGCACGTTTAAAAATTAAATTCTTTGATTACTTTAGGGAAAAATGGTGAGGAAAGGTGTGACAAATAGAAACACTACTGTAAAGTAAATTCTTCCAGTTTTCAAATGGTATGTCTTTTGATATTCCTTGTCATTTAGAATTTGTAGGCTGTCACCCCAATTTTGGGGTTGAACATAAAGGAAACGGAAACGGTGAACGGTTTAGTGTCACGACATACGTCTGTTTCGTTGTCGTTTTATTTACACATATAACGCTATAGCTAGAGTTTGTGATTAATAAATAAATTTCTATTAAAATGTAAATTTATTATAGAGATGGACGATTTGTTTTGTATACAATAACATGAATATTAAAAAGTAAATAATAAAACTAGTGGCAGTTCTTATATGTCTTAGGTTTCGGTATGAAAATTATACTATATAAAATATTTTCGGTTTCTTAAGGTAACAATTTAAGAATCGATAGTTTCTAAAATCCATTCCAGGATTTCCGTTGTTATCTTCTTTCCATAAATTGGCTTCACGCTGTCGGAACAATAACCATACGTCCTATTTCTGGTGTACGGTCCTGTAAGAATGCCTTCTAAAAACCACTGGTGATCGTGGGTGTACATAATAGGACCGCCGTAATCGTCTATACAGCCAATGTCATTCCTTCTTTCTTGCGAGGTGAAGCAAAGTTCGTCTTTCTTGGAAGACGGCTGAACCTCTGGATCTAATCTATTACATTCTTGTGGAGTTTTTAAGTCGAACAGAAGTCTTTTCTTGGAGTTCCCACTTTCATCTGAAAATAAAGTAAAATTAGAAGTCAGCGATGTCAAAAATATTAAATAGTGCGTTGTAGTGTATAGAGGGTGGTGTTACGGTTTTTAAAATTTGAAATAGCTTCTTTAATTTGAAGATCGAAGATCGCTTTTTGACTAAAAATTACGTATTGTCTTTGCATATTTTGTTAGAGATATTTTTATAAAAATGTAAGTAACAATTTTCCCACGCGAACGACTAAAAGTGTTTTATAATTTCTCTTGTGTTAAATAGGCACAAATAACGATAGTAAATATTAAAATACATTGTTTGGCAATTTAATTTCCGGACTGACACAAAGAGAAACACAACTGAAGTAACACGAAAAAAATAGTTATCTATTCAAAGTAACATCCAAATATAAAGGATTTTCAAAACAGTATCTTCTAAATCGTGAAATCGTTTCCCTATAGAAACAGTCGTCTTAGAGAAGGAAAGAAAGTCTGCGGGGATTAAGTCAGGTAGATAGGGAGGGCGATTGATCTCAACAACACCGCATTTCATAAGAAACGGCTTCACAATTAGTGTAGGATAGGCATTGATTAATACATTCGGTTGATACATAAGTTTGTAGCGATTTGACTTTCCGTGGCAACAGTGCTTTGTAAAACACTTGATAAGGAATATTTATTGTTGTAGTTATTGTTCCTGGAATGTCACAGTGTTGTGGTAGTAAATACGTCTTGAGCTCTTCAATTGTAGGAAAGTTAGTGATATTTATGGTCTAAGAAATTGGAGTGTCAAATCGAATAAAACGAACCTTTTCGATATATCCTTTTGTTTAAGTTTAATCGAGGAGTAAAGGCATTTGTGCTGCTTGTTGGGAGAACACCATCGGGATCAGTATGGCAAGAAAGTGATTTCTCGTTTTAAAGAACGCCATTTTGACATGAACGATTCTTCACGTTCAGGAAGACCGTCTGATTTTGATGAAGGCACGATGATTGACGTAAATTAACTCGAAAATTGGTTAATATAATGAATTGTGACCAATCAACCATCGTATTACATTTGCATTCAATGGGTTTCAAAAATCATTATGGTTTACACTTCAATCCAAATAAACCACTGGTCATCTTAAACGTTGGACTTCTACGCTGAAGGTCCTGGGTTCAATTCCCGGCACCGGAACATTGGATTTTTAACGGCCGTTCTCCCTCACAAGGCAATGGCAAACCAGCTTAGTAAATCCTCTCTGGAGTAGAAGTGTTTACACTTCCCATGGTTCGAAGCCCACGTAAAACTGTAGGTCCTCTATGTCTGTGACACTCTAAAAACGCGCAACACAGGCATATGAGAGAAGATCGCTACGTCTCGTAAGAGATAAAGCAAGAAGAAGAAGAAGTGTATATTACCAGCAAGAGCAAAAGATTATGTAATTTTCCTGTAGTTCAGAAAACCTGAGACATTCCGTATAAAGTATTAAATGGGCGATAGATAAATAGATACGACGCTTATTCAAAAACTAAGAGCCGTTTAAATCTTCCCGCCTAATGAGGCGGTAGTCAATTTGGTGCATTGTGGGACTACTTTAGTGGTTGATGAGCTAGCCACACGTCACTTTGCCGTGGTTCTGTCACTGTATTCAGTTGTATAACAAAGCTCAAATACTAACTCCATGATTGAAAATCCCTCCAAGTGTAGAATGCGCACTGTGATTTGTATTCTCCAGGCAAAAATCGAAAGCTCTGTCGATATTTATCGTCAAGTACGCAAAATTTATGTTTTAGGCATTGCGAATAAATGAAAGGTCAGACACTGGTGTAGGAATGGGAGGCCTCTTGTTGACAATGACAATCTTGTGGATAATGTAAACAAAAAAAATTGTAAAGGTCGGTGTTTCACGATTTCGGAAATGGCCGAAATTTTCCTCGTACTGTATGACATTGTCACGAACAGGCTAAAGTACTAGAAACTTTGTACGAGGTTGGTCCCCAATGATGTTAACGGATGTTCATGAAAACCAGCGAATGACCTCTGCACTGACCTTTCCAGTGCGAAACTGATGGCGGTGAGTACTTGAATCACATTATGACTGGGAACGAGACTTGGATTTCATACACGAAAGTTCAAGCAAACTTGTATGGCTACTGTTTTTGTGGTCGGAAAGGGGTATTGTTGGTTGCTTTTTTGGAACGTGATTAATACAGACGTTAGAAGGACAATTCGGAACAAAAGGTGAGGATTGCTGACCTCTAGAATCGTGATTTTGACTGATAACCTCCCATCGCACGGCGGCTCGCATTGTGCAACTCATTAAGCAACACAATTGAGACATTTTTCACCGTACTCCATACAGTTCTGACTTTGCACCAAGCGAGTGTATCTAAGATTTAGGAATAATAAATTATATTTTCTACTTTACATTTTTGTTTTATGGCGGATCGGCCCTTAATTTCCGAATAAGCCTCGTATCATGTATACGACGTACAGTAGCTATTTGTTTGGCCTTCGAATGCCTTCAATTGTTGTTATATATGAAATACAACTAGCGTTTGGCAAGGGTTAACAGAAATAGAAACATGTGTAACGTAGACCCGCAGCAATTCCAGTTACTTACATACCTTCAAAATTTTTGCCCCAACCAGAAGCAACCACTGTACCATGCTCCTTGGGTCTTATAGATTCATCAAGTGGTAAACAAATCGGTCTGATGAAGTCTAAAAAAATGTAATGTTAGGTGAGCAACACAAAATGGACTGATAACACACCTGTGTACGATATATTTTCCAGTAGTTTAAGTAGTGCAATATCGCCGTTTAAGGTTGTCTGCATCACGTCATCAACTTTAACCTCTACCACTGGGTCAGAGCATTCGTTAAAATCTGTATCAACACACGTGATAGCTTCGCGGGTGTGGTATAAACCCAAACGCACTTTGTTGCTGAAATTACAAAAGACATTAGAATCACATGATGGGAGGGCCACTATAAGCCCAGAAGACAGCTAAGCCTCCTAAATGTAGAATATGACCCATTACGTCGGGGTTGCGCAGGTAAGACATCCTGGCGTTCATTAGAATGTCAGGAAGGTTTGCCGAGAGAGAGGCATAGGAGGTAGGAGAGGAAGCGATAGAGAAAGTGGTGATGATTGAGGAGATTCCAGGGGTTAGTAAAAAAGACCCATAGGGATCTACTTGCTGGGCATCTCGTGCCGCCCCCATAATGTACTACTACTAGGATGACAGGAAAAAAAGTTGTTGAATAGTTGACCACTACTAACCTGAACAGAGCACAACTATATCCCGTTAGCACGAATCCTCTGGATATTAACACTCCTGGGCATATGCTAACATTATCTTGATGAACTATGTCGACTAACCACGGAAATTCGTCAAGTGCTGTGGAAGCTTCTGTGTAGATTCGGTCGTCGGTGTGTTGCAGTCCGCAATATTTCCTGCTAGGCACAATCTTTTCAAGGACATGATCTCGTCGAGACGGCTGCTTCACGTCATTTGTAGAAAACACCGAAACTTCTTTCAAACTGCCTTGGTTGGCTAGATTTACTTCTACGATGGTGGGTTCGGGCTGTGCAAAATCGGGTACATCTTAAAACAAAAAAATAATTTCGTTATCTACAGTAAATGAAAGAACCTTTAAAATAAGCAAGGCAATTAAAATATCTAGATTCTATATCTTATATACATTTGGTGAAACTTTGAACGCCCAGGTGTATTAGCATTGGCTACTGGGATCCTTGTTAGTAAGGGAAGTGGGAATAGTACAGGCGTAGTGTTTACCGCATCGCCTTCTATTACCAGATACGTGATAGTTGGCTAGAGTTACTTTATAATAAAATTTGGTTGGTTAGGCATTAATTAAAGCAGTTGGCATTTGCTATACACTTCTACATCAATTATTAATAATGGCATATTATAATATAATTAATTAATAAAGAAAACCGGCCTCGATGGTATAGTGGTTAGTCCACTTGCCTATAGATCCAAAGAACGCGGGTTCGATTGTGGCCCAGGTCTGTGAGTTTTTTCTGGGGGCGAATGATCTGAAAATGCACCTCTATTGGATAAGAAGTGAAGCCGTAGGTCCCGTGCCATGGCGATTTGTGACACGTTGCAAATCATTGCTGGGGTTGGAGCTACCCCAGATAGGCAAAATTCATAATTGGGGTGTACAATGGGCCAAATATGGCGTTAAACCAAAAGTAAAATGCAATATAATAGATCACAGTTTTGCCAATAGAGGCTGATCAAGCGAAGATCGAACATCTGTTAATTTCTGCGCAAGAATCTAGGGTTTACATCGTGTTATTGTCAGTCGTCATGGAGCAAAAAGTGTATGTTATTTTACTGTAAATTAACGAAGAACCTGTGACAGTAACTTATGAAATGTAGAAAACTGTGTACGGTGATACCTTTAATTAACAGCTAGCGTGTTTAATTGTTTTAAATGTGCAAAGATGGACGTAAGGATGTTTAAGATAATATAATAACCAGGTGTGTACAGATTTAGATTCGGTTTCAAGAATTCAAGAAATTGTGGCAAAATATCGCCGAACGGGACTCCGAATGATAGTAGATGACTTGAACATCAATAAGAACACGATTCAACCAACTGTACAAGAAGATTTGGGAAAAAGGAAAATCTGCACAAAAATTCAGGATCAAAATCGTACTGATTATATTTCTACATCTACATTTTACGTTCAGGTGCAATTGCAACGCATTTCTCGAGTGCGATCGCAGCTTTAAATAACGGTAGTGATACTTGTTGCATGAAAATGTACCTGCCCATTCTGGAAAACGATTTTAGAACGTATACGATACTAAGAAAAATGTAACCGCCGAATTAAAAGCAGTTTCTTCGAACGCCCTTGCTGACTGTTTTCAAAAATTGTTATAACGTTGCAATAAGTGTAATGATGTAAATTGAGATTACTTTAAATCAATATTAAATATTTTTTTGTGTTATTTAAGTTGTGTATTTTTTTGTTGGGCTAGTCCGGGAATTAAATTGTTGTCAAATTTCGTACACTATCTTTTGCACCGATTTTAAGTATATAAACATATACAGGGCGTTCCATTTAAAAAGCAAATGTAATATGCCAGTCTGTCAACTTAGTAGGTAGTACATGATTTTCTAGTGTGTTCGCAAACGTACACACAAATTTTCTGATATATTTGTCAATAACAAAGTTACAACCTGTAAAGCAATTTCCCAACAGCATGTACATAAGCAACCTATGTATTTTCGGTATTGATGTGATAATTGCATTCAAAGAATTTTAATAACTAATATAGTATTCTCTATCTCATATCAGGGTTACTGGGTTATCTGAACAAATAAATAAATAATATGCATTGTGTACGATCTAGTCGGAAGTTACTAATCTGGGAATTGTTAACGTAAACATTTTGTAAATTATCCATTATTAAAAATCCCCTTCATAATTGCGGGTACATTAAAAGTTTCCACTAAGGTTATCATACTTTCTGTAAGTTCAATTTAATTAGACTTTTGCAGTACAGATTATTAATTAAAATAACAGGGAAAATATGTGCTTACAACGTAAATCATTTATTAAATAATGGACTTGGCGAAAGCAACTAGAAAATATTTATCTATAATTTCCAAGAGACAGGAAACAAGCTTCCTGAAAAAGATCTACCGATAAACTTACCAGAAATGTAAATGGTGAAACCCAAATACGTTACGCATAAGTAAGGAATAATTGCTAAAATTTGGTAAACAGAATCTTATGGAAAAATTCCTTAAATGAATATCGCGATATTCACATTTGCCAAAGTCGTGGCGTAGTAAAGTTTTTCAATTTTACAACGCTAGAAATAGAATAGAAACTAGTTTCTATTATAAATCATATATCTTTTTTTCATATTAGTATATCAACGATTTTGAGAAATCTTTGAAACAGGTTAATCCAGAGGAAAAGAGAAGCCCGAGGCTATTATTATACAGCGTGGAAATTAAGTTCCAAACGAAATTTATAATTTTGTTATTTAATAGTTCTTGGGAAAACCGCGAAACATGTCATTTTATTTTTTAAAAATACACGTCCTAACTTTAATTTTTTCTATAAGCTTTTGATCTGTGCTGTAGCGTCATTAATATTTTTTTTTAAATGGCGGTTGAGTTTTTTCCTTTTATTTCAGTAGACCTCATCAGATAAATGGTAATATAAAAAATTAGTATCCCACTGAATAATTTTTTTGAGAAAACTACACATAAAGTAGCAAAAAATAAGAATTTATTTGTAATGAAGATAAGAACATTATAAAAAATGCCTATCGGAAATATTCGAATTGTTCACTATAAAGCAGTTGGCATTGACCAGCACGTGTGTAAACACTTTGTAATACATGCTCAATAATATCCTGGCTGATATTCCACTTCTAAACCAATCCCACGGTTTAAATCGTGCAAATTTTTTTGCCTACTACTGTAAACTCGCGATTTCATATGACCCCATAGATAGAAGAAACGTAGCAGCGTTAGGTCAGGTGATGTAGCCGGCCATTCAAACCGTCCTCGCTGCCCTAGCCATCTGTCAGGGAATATAACTTCAAAAAACTGCCGGATTTGTACACTAAAATGGGGAGGAGCTCCATGTTTTGAAACCAAATGCTTGAATGGGGCATGTCAGGATCTTCAATGTTAGTAAAAAAAATTGCTAGAGCTCGAACTAACTCAAATCCCAGAAAATGTAAATCTAAAATTAAGAATAAATTCTGATTTTTTGAACTTCGATTATATTTCCCAAAAAAAGTGTTATGTGGGTCATTCATTTTTTTATATCACATTGTAACTGGGGAGGAGGTCTATCAAAGTAAAAGGGGGGTTGTCATTTAAGAAAAATAATGACGACATCATAGCACAGAAATAAAAGCACGAGAAAAAAATTATGTTAGGAAGTGTTTATTTAAAAAAAGAATTGACGTTTTTCAGAGTTTTCCCCAACAAAAAACATAAATAAGATAATTATGAATTTTGTGCGAAACTTTATCATCAAGCTGTATGTTTATTAACTCTGCTGCAAATTATTTTACAATTCTTTTAATATTTTGTATTCCATTTTTGCTAACGGTTGGATACCAACGAAGGATTATACTAGCTATTATATACTTATGCCCAACTCTGTACAATGTGTTGAAGACTGTGAAAATATCAATGAAATCAACATTGTACATTTAAAAATGTATTACTTATAACGTTAATGCCAAAGTTGTATAATTATGTAAGTGTCCATTATTAAAATCTTTTTTGGTAACTTTTCGTATGATTTTTTTAATAATATGCCGGCACGTGAAACTTTTACGACCATTTATACTGCTTTCTGGTTCATTCACATTGAAGTGTTAAGTGAGAAAATAATCTTCGAGATTATTAATTTATCGTTAGTAAACTATAAGTCTTCTATAATTAACATTTTCATTTAAGAAACAAATTAAAGCAGTACTGAAATAAGAAGTCGACAACCATTATAAAGTACTAAAAAATACTTACGGTTTGCACTCAAACTATCACGAGCGAACGACGTTAAACAAATAATAAAAACGAAGAAACTACACAAAGACATTTTTCAAGTTTTAAGCAGAGATTTTAAACCTTCCACGACAAGAATTCGACACAAACTCCAGCAGTTCGTTCAAGATAGTGAAGATAACTGTTAATGTTTATTTCGCATCGCAAGAACTATGAATGATAAAGTAAGTTCACTACGCGGCTGGAAATTCCAACGTACACGATGAGTATTGATCTACAGGAATTTGAATATACGTAACCTGTTGGAATTGCTTTAAGTGCACAGTTGGTGGTATTCTATTATTTCGTGTTTAAGTACTGGTATTTTAATAACATCGTATTGAAATATGGCCGAGTGAAGGTTTTGCCATTGCTTTAGTTCACAGTTTTTCTGTAATCAAAAAATAACCGGAAAAAAGTGCAAAAGGAATGTCTAGCTCTAGAACGTGTCTTCGCGGTAGTAGGAAAAAAATCATTGAAAAAATCCACGGAAAAAAAATCGTGGAAAAAATCCATGGAAAACGAATTCTTAGAAACAAATCCAGGAAAATATCCTCACTTTAAGATTTAAACATAACATTTCACTTCGCTTCACGTTTCTTTAAATACTTATGCAAAATTCAGCCCATTATTAGACGGATTATCATCGGAAGGAACTTAGAATGCGACCGTTTTTACTTACACAATTAGTAAATATTTGATTTTCATTAGATAGAACAGAAATATCTTAGCTAAGAATTTAAAGTAATTAGTACCTTTATTATACCTCCTCCTGTATATAAAGCTTACAAAGTTCATGCACAATACAATACACATAAATAAAATATATATTGAATTAAAAAAAATATAATTCTATTGCTGGAACTTGATAACACACATACTACAAAAATATATCCAAAACGGTAATAATTGTAGTTGAACAGAGGCAAGTTAGAACGTTCAAACAAAAAAAAACACACGCCGCCAGTGGCTTCCGATATTTACTTTACTAAACCACAGATCCAGAGTGACGTTCGAATTTACAAAAATTACAATTTACAATTACACTTTACAATTAACAAATAATGGCAACTGGCGACTGGAGGTCGCTTTGCGTTACATCAAGAAAAGGAGTTCAGCACTTTAAGCCAATAAAATGAATCTCTGAACAAGTTTCACAATAACACAGTAACAATGTTTACCTTAGTTTTCTTCAAACAGGGAGTAGAGAGAGGCACAATTTGGGGTGTTCTTCGGGAAGCAGACAAAATTCGCAGGCACGCCTCTCAAGACTGGATCACGATGAAGACAACGTTACGAGCCAAGACTTTCTTCGGATAACGGAAAATTCAGGAACGAAATATTCGTCGCACAAACTCCCAACCCGTTTGTCGCAGCAGCGGCACATCCAGAGGGCCACAGCAAGGAGTTCGATATTAATCCACGAAAGGCGATCAGCAAATTCGCAATGAATTACCTTCCAAGGATTAAAATCCAGCGTGTTTCTTTAAATCCGACACTTGTCGATGGTTCTATTCACCCCACGGTGATAACAGCGATACGAAAATTCACGCGATGGAAACCCATCGAAAACCCAAGCCGCTCCTGGAGTACTTGTTGTCGGCGCTGAGGTTTTCACAAGCAACTGGGTCGAACGAAGATGTTAAATCGACTCTCGAGAAAACGCAATGCGAATCTCCAACAGCTAGAAGATTTCACCATGTAACGAAATATGGTGCAAGAATTCTAGAATAAAATCTTGCATGTGGAACTTCCAGGAAGCATATAATTTCCAAGGCCATTCTGCAGACAAAGGGTTCTAAGAATTGTTTTCAATCGGCGCTAAAGACTAAACATGCACGACTGCATTCCCCTTTCGGAAGCTTCGCAAAAGTGACCTCCCATAAATTAATCTTTCAGAATAATAAAATGGTAATCGACTTAAGAACGACAATTAAAACAAGACTTTAATTGCTAAGAAGCGGCAAAATCAAACGAACATAACACATGTTAAACATATTGACTGTAAAACTTATGTACGATGGAGATGTGCAAAAACGTCATCCCTTAAATGTGGAGCTATCTTGAAAACTATTCTAGATGTCACTAATCCTGTTGTGGACAAAGACCACAAACATCCTGGGGATTCTGAAAATGTCAAAGTGTTGAAGTGTATGGAGACCATGAAGGCGGTAGCTAAAAACAGTGCAGCAGCTCCTGCTGAAATTTTTGCAGAAAGGGTTTCCACATTGGACAGTGAAACCAAAGCCCGTATGCCATTAGAAGACTCTGCCAATAGAACGTTGAGGAACCAGAAGATTAAAAATAAACCAAATGCTGCAGTTGCACTTACGGATCTCCGACTAGAAAGTATTATATATACAGCCTGTTTCAGAATAAGCGCCTTATTTTTTTAGCCACATTATGGGTACTACTTTCAAAATATTTGGCAGTAATATCTTTCAGGACATTCTCTACACGATGGTGATATCAGATTTTCAATTGGATGAATTATTTAAAAAGAGATCCTAAAAACATTCTTTTTACGATAGTATTTCGTTTTTCTTAAAAATTCATTTCTTTCCCTATCAAAAAGCAAACTAACATTTTAATCTACTTTTTGAAAC
>JABXWE010105612.1:0-21662 GCA_014611495.1 Limonius californicus | reverse complement strand
ACTTCTTCAATAAGTAAATCGTTATCTATGTCGTCTTATTCATGTACAGACACGTTTTGCTGAGATGTAAACGCCAACGACTCCATCACGCAGACGTTGTCGCCTTGATTGTCAAAGCGCAACTGACGGGGAGCGTACAGGCTACAGGGGGGTGACATTTTTGTCACCGTTGCGCGCACGGCCATTGAAATTTAGCGACCCGGTGATAGTATTGTCACGGGCATTATCGCGGGTCCGCGGACAAAAAAGTCACCCACTTGTCACGTCGTAACATGTGCGCACATTCATACTACTCCATAGACTTGATGAGAGTGACGAAACTGTCACGGTGACAAAAGTCACCCGTGCGCGCTAGGCCTTAGAATACGTTGAAACTGATTGTTATTACCACAACAATCTATACATATCAACAACTTCGTACAGAAGTTTAAGTTCTGGTACAAAACAGTAGTCAACATTTGTCTGTCCAAAGAACTCTTAATGTAAAACAAATATTTTTTATATCTAAAAAGAAATGTAAACTAGGTATGCCTTTCATGCACATGTGAAAGGTGTAGCCTACCTATTGTTACAAGATAAAATGATTGCACGGTATTATTGGTGATTTCTTAACGTTTGATGAATCGGAGGTGAGCTCTAGCGGCAGTGACGTGAAACATGGCATTTTTTTCGGTTTTTCGTTTTTACATCGGAAACTGTTGGTGCTAGCAAAAAAATAGTCATATACAAAAATAAAGCTTATAATTTGCTACAAAAGGGATCCTATGAATTTTTTCGTATCTGTAATAGGTATAGAGTTATTTGGCGTTGAAGATAGGACTTTCTTTTCGACTGCCAAACTAGCGCTGGTTTTCATACAAAGGCTATTATAACTGCAAACGTTTTTAAGCGTTCGCTTAAGCGACAGCCTATAGATCTGGCCGTTTTCAACCGCCTGTTCACCTCCACCACATAACTACCCCCACCCCACCCCTATTTCAGAAGTAGTTTTAATGCTATACATTTTTTTCGTAGATTTATTGAACCGAGAACTGAAGGTGTAGTGGGAGTTTCTGAGGATTAGAGGAATAGACCGACCGAACGTTCCCTCCTTTGTCACGGCCTTCTGTCATTCCACATTCCCTTTGGTCAGTCAGTGTGACCCTTTGATGATATTGCAAAGGATAAGCATCAGCAAGCAGACCGATGAAGACCTGAAGACATACATGAAGTATGAGTTAACTCCCTTTCCATTATCGTTGTTTGACGAAAATGGGATGCGGAAAACTGAAAAATCAGCTCTGTATGATGTGTTTAAAGTGTCAGCTGCAGAAATTGACTTGCCCTACGTTGATGTTGTTTTGGATGGTGGCTTCTTGCGGCGCAAGCTATTGTGGCCCAAAGATTCAAAAATTTGCCATTGTTACATCAAGTACCTTCTCAAGCATTACTTGGGCAAAAGTTGTACTGTGGTGTTTGATGGTTATTCCTCCGAGTGCAATACTAAGAGAGCGGAACTAAGCTGAAAAAGTCTGTGGACAAACATTTTGATGACGGAACAGTGATCACCGTCAAACAGGTGAATTTTCTTTCCAACGAAAAGAATAAGTCAAGGCTTCTTTCCTTTCTTTCAGTGGCACAGAGGGCTGTCAAGAATTGGAAATTTTGATGTCCAAGTATTGGCTTACCAATTTGCAAAATGAAATGGGAAACAATACGACAAATCGTGGGATGTGAAAAAATGGCTGTAGATTTTGACTAGGCATTTTCCGTAAGAAATATAACCGGCAGATATCTCTAAGAAAGGCTGAAGCAACAAGCTTGGCCCGCTCAACATCTTTCAACCCAGCAAATGTTGCCCGTTTCTTCGAAAACTACAAAAATCCCTTGGAAAAAATCCAAGCATAACAGCTTTTAAAATTTTGGAACTGCGACGAGGCCGGCATTTCTACGGTTCACGTACCGCTCAAAGTTCTAGCGACCAAAGGTATCAAAGAAATTGGTAGCATGACAAGTGTGGAGCGCGGTACCAATGTAACTCTGATTGGTGCGATACATGCAGGTGGTGCTTCATGCCACTAATGTTGATATTTCCAAGGGTCATTTTTAAGGATTACATGATCAAAGGAGCTCCAGTTGGAACTATAGGAGGAGCCAATCCGTCAGGCTGGTCAAATGAACAATTGGTTTATCAGTTTTTTGTACACTTTCTCAAATACAGTCGAGCGAGTAAAGAAAACCCAACAATATTCTTCTTCTTCTTCAGGTACTATCGATGTTTGCGACCATTTAACCATATTTTTCTCGATCTCGGGCTATATTGAATAACTCTTGAACTCCCGACCGGTCCAATTTCTCAAATTTTTAAACCATGACATTGCTCTTCGTCCGACTCTTCTCCTACCCTCAATCCATTCGGTATTTACCACGCATTATATGTCCGAAATATTCGGTTTTACATGGTTTTATTGTTGAATATAGCTCTCTTTCTTTCCCCATTCTTCCCAGGCCTTCGTCGTTTGTAGTTCTCGAGGTCCAGCTAATACAGCACATTCGACGATACATCCACATTTCGAATGCCTCCAGCTTGTTAATAATTTTTATTTTTAAGGTCCTAGTTTCTACTTCATACAATAATACTGGTAGTACATAGCATTGGACCATTTTCCATTGGATGTTAAGGTCAAGTTGTCTACAGCATAATAAATTTCTCATTTTAATGAAGGTGCTACGGGCTATTTCAATCCTGATCTTAATTTTTTGGTCAGGATCCCAGGATTCATTTATTTGGCTTCCCAGGTATTTATACGTACTGACTAGTTCAATTTGTTTGCCTTCCAAGAATAGTTGCTCGTTATTTATAGGAGTTTTGTTGACAATCATCATCTTCGTTTTGTCATTGTTGAGTTTCAAACCGATATTCTTGTACTCTTCATTTATTTTTTCTAATAAATCTTGTAGATCTTCAAGGTTGTCAACGAGTATTGCCATGTCATTCCTGCATCGGATACAGTTGATGTATTCACCCTTGATTTTTATCCGTTTTTGTTGATCAGATAAAACTTTTCTAACTGCTACTTCTGAATAAACGTTAAACAGGGTCGGGAAAAGGATACAACCCTGTCTGACCCCTCAATTTACATGTATTTTTTGTTTGTTTTTAATTGACTAACAATATTGTTGAGGGATAATCATGAAAGTCACGTATCTATGCCAGCTATTCAATTGGCTAAAGACAACGGTGTGACATTGTTTACTTTCCACCCCCATACTAGTCACAAAATGCAACCAATCGATAGAGGGGTATATAGGCCCTTTAAAACATACTACAACTCGGCAAGAATGGATGATGAGGCCAGGAAACACAGGAAAACCAGCAACGTTACATGATGTAACTGAGCTGGTAGGAAAGATATTTCTGAACTCTTTTACACCTACAAATATTACTCATGGATTTAAAGTTACTGGTATCGAATCTCTTTATGGTAATATATTCCTAGCTTATGAATTTTTGTCATCTAGCGTCACCTACCTATGTCAACGAAAGAAGAACTCGAGCCTCAGAGAGATGTCAATGGTCAATCAAATCAAGACAATGTATGCCTACATGAGGAAGACATTGATTTAAATATGCCTTCTACTTCAACTGCTCCATCTCTATCAGTAGTAGTTGTATCTAGTCTAGTTCGTAGCACAGAGACAGCACCTCATGACCACACAAACATTGTGTCTCCTGAAGAGATTAGGCCTTATCCCAAGGCTCTGCCGAGAAAAAATACAAGCAAAGGAAGGCCTAAAGGAAAATCTTGCATACTGACCGACACTCCAGAAAAAAACCCATATTGAAGTAGAGAACGCCGCAAGATTTGCAAAAAAAACGAAGGAAACCAAGAACACAAAAAAACAACTAACGAGTTTAAGAAGCCCATCAAGAAAGCTAATAAGAAATTGAGTTTTCCTAGCTCTGAATCTGCGTCCCACAAGGAAGTTGTTGATTTAGTCCTATTTGAAGAATTCGGTAACTCCGAAGAAGATTTTGCAGAATTAGAAGATCCAGATCATAACAAAATTACAATGGGTATTTATGTATTAGTTCGACCTGCCACAAAAAAAAATTAAAAATTCTTCATCGCTGTAATCGTTAGTATTAATGAAGAATTCTATAAAGTTAAATACCTTAAGAGGGTTCCAAACTCCAAAAGGTTTACAAGACAACTTAGTGGACTGGACAAAGAGGATGTTATGTTCAAGCTTCCACACCCATTTGTTACTGGTGGATCGGCTCGACAGCGTCAGAATTTAATATTCGGAATTGACATTATAGTGTAGAATAAATGTGAAATGCTGTTTAAGGTGTATGTACACTGTTCACTGTTTTTACTTTACTTTTTATTAAAATTAACTATGTAATTCAACAAATTTCATAGTTTTGATTGAAAATTGAATTTTTCTTTTCGAACCCAATAATGGTGCAAGATACAATATGCCTAAGACCCAGGTACAATACTGGTGTTGTACCTAGGTCGTAATAGTATATTCTTCAACGAGTGTAGAATGACAGCTATTATTCACAAGGATGAAAATTCATCCGAGTGAATAATAGCTATTCTACACGAGTAGGAGACTATACTTTCTCTACGACTATTTCATAGGAAGTTACAATTTTTGGTCCGAATCAGTATAATAAAAATTTTGCTTCAGATGGACGTATGTCGGTTCACTAGCCACAACCATTATACGCCGTGTACACCATTGTGTACTGTTTCTGCGATTTCTTCGGCAGTAAATTAATACACGTCGTTTTCGCGGTTTCCGTTATTTCTGGTGGCGTACACATTTCAGCGTTTTCGCTGTCTGAATTATTCATACCTAGTTCTTACTGTTTTTACGAATACGAAAATTTAAAACTGTTTTTGACAGTTACTTCAAAAAGGAGATCCCAAGCGCTAACATGCCACGCCCACTAGTTTCCGGTTCCGCAATTTATTGTTGGATTCTGATACAGAATCCCACTGAAATAGAGAACAGAATCCAACGGAAATAGAGAATATCTATCATTCTTCAACTAAAAAGGTATATGTAACGAATACATTATATTATAGTAGTAGAGAAAAACACTTTCTATTGTACCAAAAAAAAATAGATGAAAGGTTGAAGATGAGAGCTCAAGAAAAGTATATGTAATACATAATATGTATTATAAGTCATTACAGACATTATTTTAAATTATTTTCATATAATGACTGAATGAAAAATCAAAATGTCAAAATAAGACCGAGGTACACACTTCTCCCCTAATGTCAAATTTCGGGGGCCAATTAAAATCACTGTTTCGTGAAATTATTCTAGTCGGAAATGTCTGTCGCAGAATCAGGTCTTGAAAAGTGATTTTCTTCGTCTTCTTCAATTTGCGGCGTGAAAGATGTCTAGAGTATGTGTGCATACAATTGAGAATTGACTGTGACTGTTTCACCCCTTTCTTCAAAATAATATGGACTGATGAATGTAGACCTAATAAACGTTGAGTTTTAATGATAGAACTAAATTCAACAAAATATGCGTTGCTGTACATTCGAACACACCATTTTGACAACTGTAAAATATCAAGTCAAGGACTCCTCTTTCGATTGTTATCTGTAATTTAGCGATTGATGAAATATATTTTTGTTGTTATTTATTATAATTTAAAAAATAAACAAATAATTTCAGCTCTCGTATTTTAGCTGGAATTTTACGTTCATATTCAAAATTCACTGCAAAGTGTAAATCTGGTCTAAATTATCGAGTTTCCCCTGCAGTTTTTTACGGCCCCGAGTTGATCTCTGGGCTACCAAAGTGACTCAAATTAAGCTAAAATTACGTGTTCTACTGTCACCGTAGCTACGTTAAATGCCATCTTTCCACTTGCGGTTTTTCTAACTAGTAGACCATATAGGTACCCAAGGCTGAAACAAAGTGAATAAATTATCAAAAAAATCATAAAGTCTTGCTATAAAGAAATTGTCAAAAGTAGGGCAAAAATACGGTAAACTCAACATGCGTTTACGATGTACATGGAATTCATTTAATGACATTTTCACCTTATTATATTCTCTAAGAACATAATACACACAAACCCAATCTCAAGCTTGATCTGAGTTTTTTACAACCAAAACAATGCCAAGACTATGTTACCAATTTCTTTTATCGTATATTATATGTATTGTCTTCTATACTGGCTGCACTTTGCTTACCAGCGTTCAGGTAGACTGTCGTAAGCCCCATGGCACACACGGAAAAGAATATTATGGTTTGTCAATGTAAAAAGGTACAGTGAATTTTTGTTTGCTAGTTCGCTTCAGGATCCCTTTAAGGCCAGAGAAGTTTTACTGTTGAAAACGTGTTTTTGTACACAATCTGCATATGCTGGCAGCTATTAACTCATTTGAATAACATTGAGCAGATATATTATTACCAACATATACTACAATTAAACCACATTACTTCTTGATTTTGTTAAAACATTCTCAGGAAGCTATTTAAATCCTACTGGTACCTAGTTATCAAAAAGCAATCAACAGTTAAATTAGTACTTTATAAAATTCGTAGACCGTAACGCACTTCAAGCAAACTTGGTATTATCCGCTATGCAAATATTATTATAAAATTTTAGGGTAAAAGTAATTCCAGAAAGCACAATATGTTTGATAACAGATTTTAATTTAATTATACACCTGGCAACACGAGGTATACATATAAGAAGCTGCCGCCATTCAGTTCTTATAAGTTGTCGGAGTGTACCCTCTAACAGTTAAACACAATTTTGAAAAATGAAAATTATTTTTGTTTGTGTTTGCGTAGCTATAGCAGCAAAAACTGTAAACTCTACGGTAAGTACATTTTTCGGAAAAAGGATTTTTTCTACAAACGTCAGTAAAAGTTTAATTTTTAACGCATGCTGTCAGTGTCTAGAATGTGATTTTATGGCACTGGTGCTAAAAGTAATTACTTTTAGCACTAGTGCTAAAAATAAATGACGTAATTTACTGTTGCGATATTATAATAGTATATTATTATACGAGTTTCATAACGGGCTTATTGTAGCACGCGTGGGTTTGGGGCACGACGAGCGTAGCGAGGAGTGCTCCAATGGAACAAGTGCTACAATGCCCGTTATGAAACGAGTATAATATACTATTTTATCTACTTTGAGATACTTGTTATGTAGAAATTCAAAATTTCTGATAGAGTTTGTGGTTATGTATATTCGACATCTGACATTTGTCGTTTTATGACCAAAGTGAAAGCAAATGTCACCAATCTTAAAAACCAAAAAGTTACCAAAACAGTTTAATAATAGAGGATTTTATTACCAAAAACAGTTTAATAATAGCCTCCATTATTAAACTGTTTTCGGTATCATAATGGACCTATTATTAAATCAAAGTAGATAAAAAAATTAAGATATTTTAAATCAAAGGAATATTTATTTATTTAATTAAATGTACAGTTAGAATAAGTAATCTGAAGTGGATAGTGTTTTACTTGCAAACAAAAAATTTTCTTCGGCGCCGTCACGTGATTTGAAGTTACTTGTCAACAAACGATCGAATTTTCATTACCTTAGCAACAATAAACTTCATGAATAATTGGGTTTCAAAACGATATTTTATAAATTTAATAACGTAAGAAATGCATTGATTTCATTTTGTTCGAAGGGATGGGACACTCCGCCTTCGGCATCGTGTTCCCTTCTCACCAAATAAAATGTCACTTTTAGCACTTATATCATAAATAACTAATATTTTTTATCGGTTATGTATTATAGATGTCAGAGGCTCAGATAAAATCTGCTGGTAAGCTGCTAAGAAATGTTTGTCAACCAAAATCGAAAGTAACAAATGGTAAATTTGATCTGGTTTATTTTCGTAATAGTTGTAATTGTTTGGTCATTAATTTTAGCTCAAATACAAGCTATACACGAAGGTACATTTACACAAGAAAAGGAACTGTTGGTAAAAATTTCATTTTTACGGTTATCGTCACCAATTAAAAATTATTTTTTTAGAGTTACATGGAATGTATTTTACGAAGCGGACAAATTGTAAGTATCAGTTATTAAAATAAATTTTTGGAGAAATTAATAAAGCAGACGTTACAAATCTCATTTAAACTTAAACTGTAATTGTTTTAAGTAATTACAAGAGAACCGTATTTTGACTTTTGTAAATCTTTCTTTGGCTAGGTATATAATCTACTATTACAAGAACAGCATTTTAAGTTTTTACAAATATTCGCCTGTAAGATTTATACACTTTTGCATGCGTTCATACCAATTCTCGAAACATTTTTTCCACTCTGAAGTTGGTATCTCAAAAACATGGTTTTGAAGGCTTCAATAGCTTCTTGAGGTGATGAAAATCGCTGTTCACGCATTTTTTTTTACATTCGGGAACACAAAGACGTCGTTAGGCGAGAAATCAGGTGAATACGGACAATGAGACATTAATTCGATGTTTTTCTCCTTCAAATAATCAATTGTTTGACGTGCTGTGTTGTGAGCTGGCATTGTCATGATGAAGAATGATGCGACGTTTTCGATTGCTTTTCCTGATTTCGTCAATGACTTCTGGCAAACAAATTGTTGCATACCATTTAGCGTTAACTGTTCTTCGATCCTCTACAGGAATGATTACGACATGTCCAGTACAATCGAAGAAACAAGCGATCATTTTCTTGAAAGTGCTTCGTGAACGAACAACTTTTGTGGGATTCGGTTCATCTTGGAACACCCAAACAGTGGATTGATGCTTAGTTTCCGGTTCATACGAATATATCCAAGATTCGTCACCTGTTACGATGTTGTATACGGATTTCGCAATTCCTCGGTCGAATGTTTTGACCATTTCCTTACACCAATTAACACGAGCCTTTTTTTGAGCTTCGAAATCCATCGGGAACATATTTTTTTCACAGCTAAATGTTCATGCACAATCAAATGTACGGCAGTCTTCGATATGCCTAAGGATGCCTCTACCTCACTGTAATCACATGCCGATCTTCTTCATCAATCACGTTGCGCACAGCATCGATGTTTTTTGGAATAGCAACCGATTTTGGTCGAAATTCTGCAAACCAATCTTTTCTGATAGTGCTTCATTACCAAAAGTTGAACGAAACGATTCTATGCATTGTTGTTGAGTTAGACATTTACTAAAATTGTAAAACATCATCCAGCGAAAACCTTCACCTGAAATATCAATTTTTCACAAACGCTCACTGCAAAACAAACTACTCGGTGATTTTCTAAGCTGCCACTGTTTTTACACTAACAAATGTAAAATTTTACGAAAATAGACACACCTCAATAGCGCCACCTAGTGGTCGTTTGTAAAAACTTAAAAGGCTGAGCTCGTAACAATTTGTAAAAGTCTATATAGTAAAAGACATAATGCTACAATATACATTCTTTGAAAAACGACTGAACACGTCAAATTTTTGTAAAGAATCGGGTTGGGTTGCGTAAATTTTATTATTTAAATGCCCCCACAAAAATAAATCTCTCTCTCTCTCTCTCTCTCTAAGTCTTCAGTCTCTTGACTAGTCAATTGGCGCATGTTTACAATCTCGTCTACCTTCAGATTTTCTCTTCATTTCTTGATAGTTACACGTGCCCACGTCATCCACAAATTGTTTAATATATCGATTACGTGAACGTCCCCTAGTTTTCTTTCCGTCTATCTTCCCTTCTATGATTATTTTCAGAATTCCTTCCCGGCGAAAAATATGTCCAATTAAATAAATCTAATGAAGATAAATTTGGCGACCTTGCGGGCCATTCAATAACACCCCTTCTTCCAATCCATTGATCCGGAAACCTTCGATCCAAATACTATCGAACAACTAGTGCATAATGCGGAGGAACTCCGTCCTGTTGGAATATCAAATGATCTTCGAGGTAATGATCATCATTCTTAATATCAGTTAATACTGGATCAATGTTCTCTTGTAACAATTCTAAGTACATCTGTCCAGTCAAATTACCAGGTAAGAAAAAAGGACCAACGAAACGATCTATAAAAATGCCACCCCAAACATTTAATTTTTCAGGGTGTTGAGTATGTTTCGTAAAAAATCCTTGGATTAAAATCTGACCAATCGCGACAATTATGGCGATTGACTGTACCATTTATAAAAAAAGAATATTTGTCGAACAAATAGGGGTTAAAAACAAAATTTGTATTATTTATCCCATTCATTTATACTCTCACAAAAGTGCAACCGACGGTCAAAGTGGTCTCTATTGAGTTCTTGTACCAAATGAACTTGGTAGGGATAAAACTTGTTATGTTTCAAAATTCACTGAATGCTGGTTCTATTAATACCCGATATAATAGCCCATTTGCCTTGTAATCAACGTAAGATCGACATCAACGTGGCCCAGGACCGCTACTTCCACTGCTTCATTTTTTACCGGATTTTCGGCATTTCGCTTTTTTGCTTGCGACAGATCCGATCTCCCAAAATTTTCTCAGTAAGTCGATCTTGCGATTCACATGCTTATCTGCAGGTTGCCGGTTGAACAATTCGACGCGTCTATTGGCACATTCATTATTTCCGAAAAGAAAACGCAATTATGTCAATTCTTCCTAAAATCAAGTAACTATTTTAAAAGTTAAAAAAGCTACGAAATACGGCGTCATCTTCCTCCTCCTCAAGTCCATCCTTCTTATCAGATGGGTGGTGATTATGAATATCATTTATTTATGTTTCTTCCAGCCTGGCAGTTGCTTTCCTTACTGCTATAATTCTGACGGTTTGTTCAACATTAGTCTACAGTACTGATTAAATGGTATCTATCCAGCGAGTTGGTGATCTCCCGCGTCTCCGTTTTCCATCGGGTTTTCCTTGTATAACCATTATTTCTAAATTTTTCCCTCGTATGTTATGTTCAAAAAATTTAAGTATTCTACTGTATATAGTAGAGGAAAGTTTTTGTTTAGGTTTTATTTCCGCTAGGATGGACGCGTTAGTTCTTCGTGCTGTCCACGGAATTGGAAGCATTCTCTGCCGAACCCACATTTCAAAGGCATCTATGCATCCATGTTTCTGAGGCGTATTGAAATACAGGTAGGACCAGAGTTTGCACGATGTTGTTTTTGGTATGGCGGGTTATGTCGCTGCTTTTCCAAATTTTGATCAATTGTGTCGCAGCTGCTTTACCAAGGTGTATTCTGCGGCGAATTTCATGTTCGCAGCTTCCATCATTGGAGATGAGCGCTCCTAGATATACAAGTTTATCGACAATTTCGTAATCATGGATTTGAGGATGTATGAGATTATTTTGATTTGTCCTATCGATTATCATTATTTTTGTTTTGGATGAGTTAATCCTTAAACCATATTCTGTACTTATACGTTCGAGTCTCTCTATGCAAATGGTTAATTCATCCTGAGTCTTCGCGATCAGGACGGTATCGTCGGTGTACGCAGGTTTGAGATTTTTTGGTCACCGATAGGGATTCCACCATTCCATTCTTCTAAGACCAGTCTCGTTATATGTTCACTGTTTATATTAAATAATACGGGAGATGAGATACAGCCTCGTCTTACACCTTTTTTAATTTTGCAGTTAGAGCAATATTGTTCTACAATTCGTACAAGTGCTGAGCTGTTACAGTATAGGTTTTTATTATATTCACTATATGTTTTGGTACTCCCATTTCGACCATGACTGGCCATAGTCCATCATCATAATCTTACATTATTGAAGGCCTTAAAGTAGTCAATAAAGCACAGGTACATTGGTGTATAGTACTCTCTGGCTTTTTCTATCATTTGTCCTATATTTAGAATTTGTTCCCTGGTGCCTTTGACGAAGCCCGCTTGTTCTGGGAATATTTGACTGGATATGAAATGTTGTAGTCTAGAATGTATTGTATATACTAACTTAGCATTACTTTACTGATGTGTGGTATTAGTGCTAATAGGCGGAAGTTATCGCAATTATTAGTGGGGTCTTTTTTATGCAATGCTATTAGTATTGAAGTTGTCCATTCTTGAGGCCATTCCATTGATTGCCAGATGAGTTGAATTATACACTGCTCAACAAAATTAGGGGAACATTTTTTTGAGCGCCTATAAGTTTTCCAGCAAATGATGGAAGCAGGATTTTTTCTTATTATATTATTCTCTAGACCTATATTGACAAAGTGCAAAAAGAATTACGGTGATTCGTTTGCTCATTTTCATCGTAGACGCCAAAATGTAAAGAAAGTCTCAAAACAAAATGGTTTTTGACCACAAAGCAAACATCTGAAACTCATCAAATTAGTCATTGGACACAGTAAAACCTTCAGTTTTGACTTTTTCAATGCTTCCGAGTCCAAAATGCGTTATTTAACTGAAATTGAAGTCGCGAGGGCTGTTGCTTTGCTTGAAGATGGTCGATATATGCGATATGTAACAAACCAGCTCCAATCGACTCCATCTCTTATCTGTAGAGCTTGGCATAGATACCAAGAAACGGGTAGATATTCTAGGAGAATTGGATAAGGCCGTCAAAGAAACACTAGCCCTCGGGAAGACCGGTATATTGTTAATTTTTGTCTTCGCAGGCCTGTGCGAGCTCCTCGCTTGCGCAGGAATCACAAAGTTAGCCTAAACTTTGCCCGCGAACATGTGCAATGGCAACTTCGACACTGGAGGTCTGTGCTTTTTACAGGCGAGTCGCGGTTTTGTCTAACTCGTTGCGATGGTCGATATGAGTGTACAGACGTCCTGGAGAACGCCGCGTGTATACAGGAAGTGGACCGATTCGGAGCTGGATCAGTCATGGTGTGTGGGGGGCATTAGTATAGACGGTCGCACAGACTTGGTTGTCGTTCCCTAACGTCTCAATGCACAAATTTATGTTGATACGATTCCTCAAGAGCATGTTGTGCCATTTGCGAGTAATTTCGGCGATAGCTTCATCCTACAACAGGATAATATTAGACGTCATACCGCTAATTTAACAACAAACTTTCTCCGGGAACAAGAAATCCAAGTGATGTGGTGGCCAGCCATGAGTTCAGACTTAAATGCCGTCGAACACGTTTGGGATTTACTCGACAGGCGCATTAGGAAGCGTCCTGCTGCATCTCAAACTCTTTAGGGCTTGGCCAAGGCCCTTGTGGAAGAATGGTGAAATCTACCACAAGACATGTTAAAACGTCTTATTCACAGCATGCCTCGACGTTGCAGGCTGTTATTGAAGCTAATGGAAGACACGCGGGCTAGTAAAGCTTGGTATTCGGGCGTTAACAGAATTTCCATTACATTTTAAGTGATAAAACACATTTCGATTTTGGTAGTCTTCTCAATAGTTTGGTGTTACTCAAGAAAACCGTTTAATTAGACCATATTTGTTGTTTCTACTTCTTAAGTAATGTTGAAAGCACAATATACTAAAGTTGATACTTGCGTCTATCTTTAATTTGAAAAATTATACACGGCTAAAGAAGTGTTCCCCTAATTTTGTTGAACAGTGTATCATGTATTATCTTTATGTAGCATTCGTGATTGGGTCTATACGTGGAGATTTTCGGATTGCTAATTTAGTAATAGCGTGTCGCACTTCTTCCACCAGAATATCTGGTTCTCTGTCAAAGTCATCCAAGACGTAGTTGGCATTGGGGTTCTCATCATTGTAGAATTTCTAACAGTATCGGCGCCATGTATCAACCACCTAGCTCAGTGACTGTTACGCCATTCTCGTTTTTTTATAGTCCAGGCGTAATTTAAAATTTCTCGGTATTTCTTTAATTTTTTAAAAGAGTGTTTACAGACTCAACATATTTCTGAATATCAGTGCAGATAGAATTCAAATAAGTGTTCTTGTCTTGCCTGAATTTTCTTTGAATGGTTTGCGATCAGTTCTTATATTTGGATATTTACTCATTAGTGTTTAATCCTGTGATATAAAGTCTTCTTCTGTTTTCTGATTTCCAAAGTACTGTTTGTAATCCATGGTTGTCGTTTTTCCATTTTTTGTTGTTGTTGAGAATTGTTTACAGCATTTATTAAAATGTTTTTCGCATATGTCCACACATCGTTAGAGGTAGATGCGTTGTTCAATTCAGTGGGGGTTTGTAGTAGATGTTCTAGTTCTTTGGTGAATGTAGTGGCATTAGACATTGGAGGAAGTCTGAATCTAGTAATATTTCTTCCACACGATTTCAATTTTATATGAAAAGTGAAAGAGAGCAATTTGTGATCAGAACAGCAGTCGGGGCCTGGGAGTGTTGATGCACCTTCTTTTTTTCTTCTTCTTCATCCTGCCGTGCGGGTTGGCCCCGCGGCACTCAGGCCTTAGGCCTATTGTGCATACCGCCGTTTAATTGTCATCTTAGAATAGGCCGGTGCCAGTCGCAAAGGCTAGCGCGTGGCCTATAGGGATGAGCCTTATATCCTCCGGTTCCAGGAACGCTGCACCGAGGTGTTTGTGTCGCAGGGTCATAAGTCTGATGCACTGGCATAATATGTGCTTCTTACTGAATTTTAGAAGTTCTTTGGAGGTCGACAGCGATATCTCTCCAACAAAGAGTTTAGCTTGCCTAGGTCCCTGCTGTAAAGACCATTCACGAAGGAACCGGGTCCAGACCCATTTCTTCGTTACTAGCCTTACTTTGCGATATGGTATCCCAAGAATTGGCTCAGGTCCAGGCGGGTCACCATTGGAGTCCTGCCTAGCCAACTGATCCGCCTCTTCGTTACCGTCGATGTTGCTGTGACCTGGTACCCACAGCAACTTTACCGAGTTCTGCGTGCAGAGTCTCGTCAGCGACGCTCGGCATTCAGATACCAGCTCCGAGGACACCCTGACAGAGTTCAGGGCTAAGAGAGCGGCCTGGCTGTCCGAGCAGATGTAAATATGTTTGTTGGTAAAACCTCTGTCTAGATTTTCATAAGCACAGGCCAGGATGGCAAACATCTCGGCCTGGAATACGGTGGCGTACCTGCCCAGTGAGAACGAACGCCTCACTCTAGGTGATTCGTCGTAGACGCCCGCCCTTACGCCAGCCTCCGTCCTAGAGCCGTCTGTGAACCAGACAAGGCCCTTAGGAGTGGGGAGGTTATGGCCTCGGGTATCCCAGTCCTCTCTAGAAGGGATGACTGTTTTATATGGTATGTTGAAGGAGAAGAAGGGTACCATTCGATCACCCCTCATGCCGAGGGTATTGTGAGCCTCTGCCATAGTTGACAGGACCCGCGAATGCCCCAGTGTTCCCTCTACCTTTGTCCACTGTCCCCCCACATTTAAGCCTATAGGCCGCCCTTCTAACCTCAACCTCAATCATAAGATGAAGGGGCACGAGTCCGAGAAGGGCTTCCAAGGCCGTTGTGGGTGCTGTTCGCATTGCTCCTGTCACTCTTAGACAAACCAGCCGTTGAAGTTGGCCGAAGCATTTCTGTGCGCTTGCTAAGGTGACCCGCGGTCACCATACCAGCGCGGCGTATGTAATGAGGGGTCATATCACCGCAGTGTACATCCACATGATGACATTCGGTTTAAGCCCCCACGTGTTTCCAAAGGTACGTCTACACATCCAAAAGGAGGCAGTTGCCCTTTGTATTTGTCGTTCTGAGTGCTCCTTCCAGGTCAGTTTGGCGTCCAGGATTACTCCCAGATACTTAACTTTCCCGGCGTCCCTTAGAGGAATTCCGAAGAGCAGAGGGTCTATAAAGCCATCTATCTTCCTTTTCTTTGTGAATAGAACAAGTTCGATTTTGTCGGGGTTTACCGACAATCCGTGCCTTATACACCATCTTTCCACGATTCTGAGGGCGCTCTGAGTTACCTCACAGATAACATGTGGAAATTTTCCTCTTACGAGGATAGCAAGGTCATCTGCATAGCCTTGCGTATATATGCCAGCTCTGTTGAGGTCGCGCAGGAGCCCATCTATGACTAGGGGCCACATCAGGGGCGAGAGTACTCCCCCCTGCGGGCACCCACGCCTGACGGTCACCTTTGCGGTATCCTCATTCAGAGTGGCAGTTACCCTGCGGTTTTCTAGCATGGATTTCATCCACCGAACAATGGTGGATTCTATTCCATGGTTCGATGCAGCAGTGCATATAGATTGGAAGGCGGTATTGTCAAATGCGCCGTCTGTATTTAAAAAAGTACCTAGGGCCAGCTCGTTGTGTTCCAGCGCTTTCTCTATCCTAAAAACGATAGTATGGAGGGCCGATTCCACTGACTTGCCCATTTGGTACGCGTGTTGGTTAGGATGCAACGGCATTGTCCTTAGTGCGCCGTCTCTTATGTACCTATCAACCCTTCTCTCCGCCGTTTATGCACCAAGTATGGATGAACGCCATCTGTTTTTTATTAGTACATAATCGATCTGATTTCTGGTTTTCTAATCAGGAGATATCCACGTGTACAGCTTGCGTATATGGTGTTTGAACTTGAACAGAATTGTAATAGCTTCTCACCGTTTGTATTACGTTCTTCTACTCCATACCTTCCTGTCACTTCACGAAGATGCTCTTGCCCATCTGTGTTCCCAATTTTCTCATAGAAATCACCCATAATTACTAATATTTCACGGTTTGGGAACTTTCCGATTATTGTTTCTAAAGTTTCATAGAAGCTGTCAGATTCGTCTGCTGTGGTGTCCATTGTTGGTGCGTATACCTGGATGATATTCAAAATGCAGGGATTTGCTTGGATTCGCATTGTTATTATTTTATCGTTTACAGTTTCATATCCGAGGACGCACTTGCTGAAATTGACGGTAATTAAAAGTGGTACTCCATTTATGCTTTGATTATTTGTCCTGGAAAAAGAGACAGTCTAGTCTGAACACTGGAAGTGGCCTTGTCCTCGCCAATGTGTCTCTGCGATTCCCGCGACTGCTATATTGTATCTTTTGAGTTCTCTGGTGACCATTCCAAGTTTTCCGGTTTGTAGCAGTCTACATACAGGGTGGGGCAGAATGAACTCCCTGATTTGTCAGGTGAATTGTGAGTAAACGATAAAAGATACAAAAAAAGGTTTTTATTTTCTAAAAGTACATACTACGCCATTTTATTTTCATTGTGTTTTGAAAATTATGTCGTCCAAGTGGCGGCCTTGTCGGGCGATACACATGTTGAGGCGTTCCACGAAGTGTACATTTCAAGTAGCCATTTGTGTTGTTATACGTTCATTCAAGTAGTTTTGTGCACTGGGAGCACATTTCGCACAAGATGCCCAGTGGTCCACAGGTACGTGCCCAGTAGCCAATTTCACACTCCCTGCCCTGGACGCAGAGGAGCGCCGAGTGTTAGCCGGATCGCCTAACAAATCATTCAATAGAGTCCTTATCATATCCGTAATGCTTTGGGAAAATAGTGTAGTAGATTCCCGTCCCTTTCTACACCGCAGTACTCCAGCCGTTCTGAATAATCTATTCCCGTCCGTAGTAATCTGCTAATAGGCCAAGCCAAGATCATTTCTCCTCTACCCTACTGCAGTACTAATTGATACTGCTGCCCTCCATCAGCTGTTGCTCACCATATTTGGGTACCCTCCTATTTAGCCCTTAGGTAATTCAATATTAAATGGCTCAAACAATTCAGAAAACCGTTACTGATATAGAGAAACTGTGTTAGTTTTGGCCCGCCCCGGGTATTTTACTTCCACGCTACCCACCATATCTGGTGAGCGTCGTCGATCCACCACTGGGAAGGCGTCCGATGGGGGATTAGCAACCCCACACGGGTACCGCATCATGCTGACGTAAAAATTTTTTAAATGTTTACGCTGATATATGGTCAATCAATGTAATCTAATCATTCCGTAAATGCTCCAGAATATTTACTGCTCTGAACCTTTGAGCTGCATTTCCGCGGGAACTAATGCTCGTAATCCAAAAATAAAAACACTACTGGAAAGTTAATTGGTAGGTATTTCAAATTGCCATGTGCCATTTAAAATTGTTAGAGTGAAAGTCACCCCAATTTTGGGGTTGAAGATAGATGAACGGAAATAGCCTTTTTACATATCCCCTAGGCAAATTAATTTGACCCGTTCAGACATTTTTCGAAGAATTGAAGTTTAGTATCACAAAACATGCCTGTTTCGTTTTTGGTGGGCCACCCTGTATGGTAGTCTGCCACAAACTCAATATACAAATCCTTGAGAAAACCCATAACTACTACGATACTTAGAACACCTAAATCCATACCTCGGTAACTTAGTTGCCATCTCCAGTAGAAATATATAAACTTAGTTCATTCGTGGCAAAATATAATGATTGCAAGGATTCTCAAGATGAACCACCATCTCCCTTCAACTGAAACTCAATTTAGAAATGTTACAAAATAAGTAAGTAAACTGAATATTCTGTTTAAGTAGATGAAAGATGGAAAACTTAACTATGACTTTATTCGCAATCAGATATTAAATACACCACCATCTATATCTGAAGGAGCTTCAGTTAGTCTAGAAAATTGTAAAGACAAAGGTAAAGCAAATAGAAACATTCTGTACTCAGGATATTGACAAATTTTCTTTTTCAGTTACAAGCACCGACAAATTTGTAGCAGCTTACGAATTCTACAAATGCTTTTATGAAGATAATCCTCCGGTAAATATACGTTTTTTCTTAAACTATACAACAACAATTACACTAAATTTTCTAATTTTCTTACAGAATTTTTTCTTACCTTAACGGAAACATTGGATTCAATATAGCTATAATTAATTGCTATTTAGTTAGCTAATTTTTAACAGTTTTAGTAAATGTGTTGTTATCTACTATCAGTTTGTTCGTATAACTTAAATTAGTATGATATTTGTTAGTTGGTGTATGGGCACATTTGAATGAAAATAAACACGTTGAACTATATTACTGGAAAACTTGATACTTGTAAAAAGATTTATGGAAAAATAGGTTTAAGTTTATTTCCTTTTCGAGTAAATCCACAGCAGATTGTTTAACAGCTTTAAAAATCGTATATATTATAAATGCATATTAAGGAATAAATTTTCTTCGGTGCATTTGAGAAAACCCTTTTTCGATTTTAAAAATAATTCTGTGTAAATGCCCATTTACATGTCGCAGTTAGTCAAGTGAATAATTGTAACATAACTGCAGAAATCGTTGATTCTTAAGTGACGTTGTGGTGCGATTAAGAAAATAACACACTACTCGTTTGAGTAATAAAAGATCGTCAAACTTTTAAAGAATACAATGGTTATCGTACTATCTGCCTCATAAGTCACAAGCTCAAGACATTCCTTAAAATAATTCCTAATAGGTTGTATCAGAAATTAGAGGAAAACATCAGTGAAACACCATTCGGCTTCATAAAAGGCCTTGGCACAAGAAAAGCACTGTTCGCCCCCAACGTCCGAAAACAACGATCACTAAATGTAAATCAAGACGTCTAAAATTTAAATAGTGAAGACATAAGAATAATAGCAAATCTCTATAAACAAAGAGGGGTGGTGCGAGTAGAAGATCAAACCACAACAGAATTTGAAGTAAGACGAGGAATTAAGCAGTGCTGTGTTCTTTCTCCAACTTTATTTAATCTATACTCGGAAGAAATAATGAAAAAAGCTTTAGATGGCAATGAAACAGACGATATCAAAGTTAATGGTATACCAATTAAACAATATCAGATTCGAAAACGATACGGTTCTTCTTGCGAAAAATATTGAGGAACTTCAAGGATTATTAGATAGAGTGGTGAAAGCAAGTGCAGAATTTGGGTTAACAGTGAACATCAGGAAAACAAATTTCATGATAATTACCAAGAAAAATAATTTCAGTAATCAATTATACATAGGTAATCAGCAGATCGAAAGAGTACGGAAATACAATTACCTAGGACAACAGTAAACGACAGAAACAACTACACAGAAGAGATACGAATGAGAATAGAGAAATCAAGGAGTACATTTATGAATATGAAGAAAGATTTTGCAATAGAGATTTAAGTTTAGAACTCAAACTGAGAATGGTAGGGTGGTATGTATTTTGAGTACTCGTATGGAATGGAAGCATGGACTGCTGAAAGATCACCTGAATACGTTCAACGCCTTTGAGATACAGGCGAATTCTGAGAGTATCCTGGGTAATTCGAGTGAGGAATGATGAAGTATTGAAAACGATGAGTAAGTGGTTTGAATAATCAAAAGAAGAAAGTTACGATACCTGGACTATATCATGCGTAAAGAGAAATATCAGCTATTACAGTTAATCATGCAGGGAAAAATAAAAGGGAGAGAAGTGTTGGAAGACGTTGCACCTCTTAGCTACGAAACTTACGGGAATGGTTCAACAGATTCACGAATGAACTATTCAGAGCGACGATATCTAAAGTCAGAATAGCCATTATGATATCCAACCTCCGGTGACGGAGACGGAACACGAAGAAGAAGAAATTTATAAACTTGAAATGGGTATAAAATTAGTATCAAGTCCTGTTGAGAACGATGTTCCTATTACGAAATAAAATATTAATTTTCCTCTTCTGCAAGGGCTGCTATGTACACCTGCCTTTTTCAGTACAGAAACTATTTATTACAAGTTTTCATAGATTTTCCGGTACGTTTCAGTCAATTCTATTAATCTTCTAATTACTATATCTAACTAGGCAGCAAAAATGGAAAATGATCTGCGCAATGTGGAAAAAGTCGTCGAAGGGGCAGTTGGGACTGGTTTGAAGAAATAAGATTTCTTTACAATGAAAAGTTAGATTTAGAGGAAGCCACAAAACGGTATATACAGGGTGTCCCAAAACTCCTGGGACATAGAGCTACCACGTATTCTAGAGGTCAAAAGAAGTCGATTGGACCCAACTTTGTCATATACCAAAATGTACCGTTTGCCCGTGAGAGGATTTCAAAGTTTACTTAAAAAATCACATTTTTGTATGCTGTTCAGAAACGTGTGAACCAATTTTAATGAAATTTGGTACCTGGGCACTTCAAAGGAAGCCACTACTTTCAGTAACGAAAGAAACCCAAAGAAAATTGGAGAAGGGTTAAAACCACCCCCACCCCCTGATAAATTTGTTCAGAATTTTTTTAAAGATGATGATACGATTCTATGTTTTTTTTAAGGTGAAGACTTATTCATTAGCTTCATTTTTTGACTCTTGTAAAAACTCCGTAATTCGTATAGTTTCGAAGAAAAAAAATGTTTACTCAAACACTGATAACCGATATTATTATTGCAGGTTTAATTGTATTACAAAATTTAGTTGGCCGTAGACACAAAAATAAAACTTTTTTACAACAAATGTTCAATGTGACCTCCACCTTCATTGATGCAGAGGTCAACACGACGTAAAAAATTGAAATGCACCCTTCTTAAAACATCGTCGTTTTCTCGTAGTGCGTTTACACCATTTTGAATTCTGTCCCACAGTTGTTCAGCATTATTAATTTGTACCTCCTATACTTTTGTTTTTAACGCTCCCCATATGAAGAAGTCACAAGGATTTAAATCTGAGGACCGCGGTGGCCATTGAATGGGTGCTTCTTGTCCCCTACCAATCCATCTACCAGCAAATTGTTCATTTAGATATTCTCTTACGGCACTTGCAAAATGAGGTGGTGCACCGTCGTGCATGGAAAACATGTTTTGACGCAAATTAAGGGGCAAGTCTTCTAATAACTCTGGCAAAGTTTCTTGGAGAAAAAGAAGGTAACTAGC
>JABXWE010105609.1:0-23245 GCA_014611495.1 Limonius californicus | reverse complement strand
CCGGGTATTATTGCGATCGTCTCTGCTATGCGTCACAGTTAGCTTCGATAGGTGCCGAAGAACGCTGCAAATTTTTTTGTGAATTAAGTGTCTAATTAGTGTCTTCATTTACTTTGGTTAAGTTCAGATAAGTGTAAAATGGAAGAAACCAAACAATTATTGAAGGACTGGGATTTAGCGGATTTATTTCCTGCTTTCGAAGGTAAGTGCTTATACAGTCATTTGTTGCTTTGATTACCGAAAATTCGTTGCGTATCTAGACGAATTTAAAATTAATGCTGTAAAAGTAATTTCTATCGATAAGATTACCTACCATAAGTCATATCCATAAGAAACTAGGTGTTATGCCGTATTTCTAAAGTAGGTGCCCGCATAAAATGTTTGTGTCAGTTTCCCGCGTTTTATATCGCTTACACGGGACGACATACTGCAGCGATTGAAGCATATGAGTCATGAGCTTGCAATGTTTTGACTAGCATCCCTATTTTAGGTCGACCTTGATCATTCGTAGGTACATTGGTACTTTGACAATAATTGATTCATTTTAATTTTTTACGGCATAAGTAGGTACTTAATAAGTTATAATATTAATATCAAGTTTCTCGAATTTTTATACATACCTATTTGATATTATTTCATGTTCAGCAAGTATATAAAAAACATGTTCTATCAACTGACCTCAAAGTGAAAAATATGGTCATTTTATTCATATTTAAGTTACAGCATGTCCCTCGTATGCTAATTAGATAGATTTTTGTCGTGATAAAATTTTCAGAATTTTGTGCAAGGCACACCTTTGAATATACCTATCTAATGTCTGTGGTGCATCAGAATAAAAAAATAATAATTATACCTACTGTATGTTTTCTGTTTTCACTTTTTTTCGTTTTTAGCAAATGAAGTTACCGTTGAAATGTTTAACGATTTAAGTACGGATGTCATCAAGGAATTAATTCCCAAAATTGGGAACAGAATAAAGTTTGTAAAAAATTTGGAAATATGGAATGCGAATTTTATTGTTCAGCCCAATGACGCAGTTTTGGTAAGACAGCCCCAATAGTGACTAATAAATAATAGGCCAGGGCGAAATATCGAAATAAAATGTAATACGTACTCGCGTTCTGATTTTGAATTTTCTTACATAATTTAGGAATAAACATTTTTCAGGTTACTGCTGATGATTTTAATAATTTTCTCCTACATCAACATCGTCTACTTTGAGCAATTCGTCGAACTATTCATTGCCTTCGAAATCATCAGTACTAAGTACCTATCGAAAATAATAATAATACCCGGATTATTCTTTGTTACAGCAAAACTTACTGCTATGTCGCAAAAGCCCTTCCTAATCATTGACGGGGTAGATTTAATCCCGGAACCTCCAATAAAGAAACAAAAATGTTCTTATCTAAAAGATCTGTTAAATGCTAGCAATATGGGCAAAAGTTTATTGGAGGTGTATAAATCCTCCGGTTTCAAACAACTACATCGACAACAACTTGCTGATATTATAATAAGTAAGGAATTGGAAGGGGGACCAGATAAGAGGTAGGTAGAAATGAAGTTTTAAAAAATCTCTTTATTTACATTGAACTAATAGTTATCGCAATTGTCATATTTATATCTACACATACAAATACGATTCACGTAGTGAAAGAAGTGCTTAAGACTTTGAATTCGGATACCGTGACACAAGGTAAAGTATACAATAAGCACATACAATTTAACTTTCTAAGAATTTTATTATTGCAGATACTATTGTCAGATGTAAATTTGTTGCCTTGTTTTGGATTATTAGTATATATATTACAAAATGAAAGTAATACCATTTTTGTATATAATCATTATGAAACCAAAGGGTTTAATGAACACAATCATGCATACGAAATTGAAAAACTAAATTCATATGCAATCACTCATTATAAAAATCTACCTCATCCTATGCAAGCATTGCTTACTAAAGCAGTTGATGGTAAACTGTATGTTTCCATTAGGCATGACATTTCTTCATGAGTTTTTTTTAATATAAACTTCGTATATCACACCCTACTTTCTAATGGTAATATTTTTATTCTAATGGTACCTAATTAATTATTTTTATATTGTCATATTTAGACGTAATGATGTTTTTGTACTATACAGATACCTAATTCTTTATATCATTGCAAGTTTAATTTTTATGTAGTAGGGCTGTTTCTTTTTTAGTTTTATTATAGTTTTTACCTATTGTACTATTCTGATTTTTGTTTTTGTATTATGTATTACAATAGTATTTTTCAATAGATTTTATATTTCAATTTTAGATTTATTTTATGCTGGTATTTGGTACAGATAAATTAATCTAATGCAGATTATTAAATAAAGGATTTTAGCTAAAGGTGAATTCTCCCATTAAGAATAATTCTGCTGCAGTAGCAAGTAAATTGTTTAAATTAATGAATATCTTGCACTAGTCAAGCAGGGAACTTCTAACTAACGGAACAAATTTTATACTTCTACAGCGAATGAACTGATCTATAATTGCTAATGGTAATAGAGCAATAGAGCAAAATATTTTGATTCTCAGAGTAAAACCATTTATTGATTACAACAAAAGAGTTATTAGTAGTAGTGAAGTTGCTTATAAATATTGGACAAATTAAGTTATTTAGAAGAGCTAATATATTTGTGTAAAACAGTTAAATATTTATAGCAATGAAACTTGTTAAAATTACACAAAATCTTCACTGTCACTATAGTGCTAAATTATTTTAACTGTAGCAGACAAGTTTTTTTTTTCTGTGTATTGCTATGAATGTGGGCATCGTATGTATCCTGCTATTTTACATCGATGAAGGTCTTGACAATTACAAAACACCATAAAGAAACTCTAAGTACAGCATTTAAACGCAATCTGTCTATTATTTTATAAATGGCTTGCACTTTTTTATTAATTATCTGCTGTTTTTGAATTTGTAATCTCGCTATCTTTAAACCAATCAATTTTTTTCAGTATTGAAGGAGTTTAAACGACAATTAGCAACACAATATGTCACTTTAATTATTATTTACAATTGTTTCTCAAAGCCTACGCGAATTTATACATATATATTTTACAAAAGTTTTTTGGCAGAAAAGGTTATGTTGATTACCAATTTAAAAAGCTAATCTTTTGTCTAATTAATAGTGTGATAATCCAATATGGCGGCCATAAGAAATAAAAAAGTTGACTATCGCTGCTTGAAATCTAGAAGGCCTAGAAAATTTCCGTCAATATCATTCAACTCACAGTGACAAAAACATGAAGCTACCAAGTTTGATTGATATAGAGTTAATGGTAGGGAAGATAATAATTTATCACAATTTTCAATTTTTTCGTGATAAATCAAGAACGAATAAAAATATCCAGGATTTCTTTTCAGATTCTCAATCGCCATAGGAAAATTGCAACTTTTCTCTAAATTAACCGACCTCGTATGTGAACAGCGAAAAATGCACCACCCTGTACACCAAGAGTGCTTATTTAACATGAAATATCAATTTAATACATCTACGAAATTTCGGTAAATTGTTTACTTACAATAATTGCGCTGCCGAATCCTGTATTAGGTACTACCAACAACATCTTACATTAAATTATAATACTGAAAACGACGCCATCTAAAATAACAGAAACATTTCAAACTTTCAGATATAGGTACTGTATGAAGAAACAGGAACATATTCAAACTAAAATTTGCTAAACCTGCAATGAATTCACAACGAGATGCTTTTAGTAGCGTGGTAAAAAAGTTTTCATGTTACATCGGCCATTATTGAACCATGCCTAATACAATAATGCTGTTATTATTCCCGGTAAGCAAGAAGTTTTGCAAAATTTCGCGTCGCATGCGGACGATCAATAAATCTGTTTTCGGGTTGGCTTCCCAAAATCTAAATCAATGTAGCAAACAGCAGAACCTATAAACATGTTTACGATTATTCTTTTACGGTCTCTCTTAATTCCATTCTATTAAGAGAAGTACCTATTTTAGTTAAAGGAGTTCTCAGACACTAGCCTATAATCGCAGAAAGTTTTGCAAACTTTTATATATTTCATATTCTGCATCAATGGAAAACTAACTGATTGAATTAATGGAGGAAAAGTTAAGAAACAGCTCAATATAAAGTTTACCATAATCTTCATCGTGAGTAACTTTTTCGGGTTAATATTTTCTTAAACAAATGAAAACTAGATAATTAAAAATAAAATTAACTTGAAATGTTAAAACTAAATTTATTATTCCAAACCTCACGAAACAAAATAATGTCTCAAATAGCTTGCTTTATATGTATTATTTTAAGGTTCTACAAAAATATTAAGACATTAACCATAATTTCTCCTCGACCTAGCTGTAATCGTGAATTTCCGCAGCTTACTAAACGAATATTTATGAGAAAGAGTCCGAGGAAAATTTAAAATAGCAAGGATTTCAAGTACTCTCCTGTCTAGTTATTGGGATAGACGACTTCAGCGCTAGTATATATTGCAGCAGTTCTGCGATTTATGGAATCATTAAAGCAACATGTGTAGTAGTAGAATGCTTAGTGCATACCTAATTACATGATTACAATAGGGTCGTATTTTATCTACATAAAGTATTCCAGAAATTCTCGTAGAAACTAGAAATATTTACATTTTAAATCCCTCACAAATGAATGGTGTAGTTTTTATATCTGATAATACGTTATTTTCTTTATTACTGTTTAATTCAATAGTTCTACTTGAAATTCTATTAGGAGATATTATTTGAGATTTTATCTAGAAATTTTCAGTCAGTTGCACTGAAACAAAACGCTGCAATGGAAGCCCCGAAGGCTGCCGAAATAGAACCAAATATAAGCTGCCAAAAGATAATTAGTCAAACTTTTTATTAAGAAACGCTGTCGACAAAACATTTGTTACGCCAAGATGACTTTTCTTATGATTTAAAGGAGCTGACGTGGTTCATAAATTTTTTCAGAGGCAATTTGCGATGAGAATGAAGCTAAAACTGAAGCTTTGAAAGCTTTCACTATTTTAGACGTTTATGAAACCATCTTTTACATTAAAAGCTACTCAAAATATAAGTAATTTGCATATTAATTAATTACTCTTAGTATTCAAACGAAACTGGTTCTATTGCAATTAGTGGTGGATGCTAATATAATAATCAGTTTTTTAGTCCCATTATTCCTGGTTTTATGTAAAATATTTTATTTACTTGTTGTAACGTCTAATGACTTTCTGAAAAACTGGAAAGGTTTAAATTACTTTTAAAAGATTTTAACATCATGCCCTAAAATATAAACTACTCAAATATGAATAAGGATATTGCAGTGTAAGACACTTAAAGGCAGCGCTTACATTTATAATAAAGTAACTGCCAAAACTTCATAATAATAATTATAGAACTATAGAACTGTGGGCTGTCGAGAAAGCATTACAAAACTGTAGAATTGACCATCGATACATACAGCTAATACACAATATCTACAAAAAGGCAACGACTATCTTTCGACTACACAAAGACACTAACCCAATTCCAATAAGCAAAGGCGTACGTCAGGGAGACACGATATCCCCGAAATTATTTACCCTTGCATTAGAGGATGTCTTCAAAGCAATAAACTGGAATGATAGAGGCGTCAACATCAATGGAGAACGCTTGAATAATTTAAGATACGCAGACGATGTAATAGTGATAGCGGAAAACTTTGAAGACTTACAGATAATGTTAGAAGAATTAGAAGAACAGTCACAAAAAATCGGATTAAAAATAAACCGAAAGAAAACCAAAGTAATGACAAACAGAGAAGACGAACGACAAATAACACTGGGGGTGGATGTCGTGGAGCAAGTAGATAATTATATATACCTTGGACAGGAAATACGAGCAAATAAAGAAAACCACACTGCGGAAGTAAATAGAAGGATAAGAATGGGATGGGCGGCGTTTGGCAGGCTGAGTTTTATACTAAAAAATCGGAGCATTCCCCAACATCTGAGGAGTAAAGTGTTCGACATGTGCATTCTGCCAGTTTTGACATATGGTGTAGAAACATGGACTTTTACGAAGAGAAACGTAGAGAAAATGGCAAAAACACAAAGATCAATGGAAAGGTCGATGCTCGGCATATCATTAAAAGACCGTAACACAAACGCGAGTATTAGACAAAAAACAAAAGTAAGTGATCTAAAGGCAAGAATGGCAAGACTTAAATGGCAAAGGGCAGGGCATAACGAAAGAAGAATGGATGAAAGATGGAATAAAGTAATACATAAATGGCGCCCTTGGGAGGGAAAAAGAGGCAGAGGAAGGCCACAGATGCGTTGGATCGACGACTTGAAAAGGATAGGCGGTTTTGGATGGACAAGAACAGCAAGAAACCGCCAGGAGTGGAAAACTTTGGAGGAGGCCTACGTTCAATATTGGACTTCATAAAGGCTGAAGAGAGAGAGAGAGAACTGCCAAAACAAGAAAATGTAACGCCTTTTTAGTAATGAACATGAAAATTACAACAAAGGTACGTTTAAAGAAGAAATTTAACAATATTACAACGAAAATTATTATTGTCTCCTTTTCACTTACCTTAAATTTATTAAATTCTAATACCACCTCTGGCAGTAATAACTGCTCTGCACCTTGCTGGCATACTCTCAATGCAATTATCAATATGTTCTTGTGGAATTTGATGCCGCAGTACCGGCAATACATCCCTCAGCTGTTGCATAGTAGTAGGTCCTAGATTATGATGATCCAGCTGTCTCTGCAGAAGGTCCCATGCATGTTCGATGGGGTTGAGGTCTGGAGATAGCGGAGGAAGAGCAAGATGGTTTATTTCCTCATCTCGAAGCATCTCTAAAACATCCTGAGCACGATCCGGTCTTGAGTTGTCGTCAAGAAAAACAAAATATTCCCACCCAACAGTGTTGGGACGGTTCAGAACATGATCCATAATGATCTCTTGGGTATAACGTTGGCCCATGAGTGTACTATTACAGATATGGAGGTCAGTACGCCACCCTAAATAAATTCCAGGCCATTCCATAAGACCACCACCACCAAAGTCAACGACTGGTTGGGTATACTGCAGCAAGGTACGATGTCCGGCACTACAGTATACTCTTTGACGTCGGGTATCATTGTTGAGACAATATTTGGACTCGTCCGAAAACAGTATATCATCCCATGATGTTGCTTCTTGAAGCCTACGTCTTGACCATTCCACATGGTGTCTTCGTTGATCCACAGTTCTTGCAGCACATCTCAGGGGGCGGTATGAGGTAAGTCCTACCTCAAACAATCGATTGCTCACAGTTTGATCGGATACTCGATTTCCTGTGACATTCTGGAGCACCTGCTGTAGATGCCTAACAGTGGAAAAGGTGCATTCATTACCAAAAGTCGATACTAAAGAGGTGTTGTGGTGCGAAAAGATCCATATCCAGGCTTTCTTGCAGTCGTACCTGTTTCTCTAAGACGCGGAAGGAGACATGAAATTACACTCTGCGTTCATATCAGCAATATCGACCTGGCGATCTCCTCTTTGGTGGCTAAATTTCTTTGTTCTATTGTTAAATGGTTTCTCTGCATTGTTGTTTATTATTAAGAACACAAATGTAACACGAATAAAAAAACAATGAACGAAGAAGACTTGACTTGACACTAATACGGTTAAACAGTTGCAACTGGATTCGATTGTTTTTTCTTTTTTAACATCAAACATTTCTGCTTGCTCTAATTAGGGTAATTCCGGGTGAGATGACCCTGCGGCTGAGATGGCCCAGTCGTCTATTTTCCATACATATTCAATCTTCCCGCTGTTGTTGGTAGTGTACCAAGCTGTGTTGCAAGCATTGCACGTTCTGTTTGTGTACGCTTAACTTGAGAAATTAGGTGAGTTATTCATGGTAATAAAATTTGTTACACTCGAAAATTTTTCGCTTGTTGTTTAACTTGTATTTGATTTACATTTCACCTAGGAGAAATTCTATTTTCTCGATACAATATGTTAATACAGTACTTAGAGGTTAGGTTTAAGTTAGCGTGTTGATATTTTATCGTATCGTCATAGAAAAAAAACAAGCGGGTCATATTTCCAGCACTGTCGGGTTAGATGGATCTGCATTTTAGCGGATAGTTGGCTAATCATAAAATTATTCATAATCATCGGATATTGTTTTCAGAGTCGTGCCGACTGAATATAAAAGAAAACATAATAATCGTAGAGGATTATGGGCACAAGAAGCACTTTAGAATGCTATTGAAGCAGTTCAAAACGGCCTAATGGGTGTGAACTCTGCTTCCAGAAACTTTGGCGTCCCGGCTGCTACGTGGAGGAGAAGAATGAAGAATAATGACTTGTTTAAGAAAACATTAGGACCGGCTTCATTGCTGGGAGCAAACAATGAAGAACAACTGAAGGCTCATATCAAAAAGTTGCAGAAGTACGGCTTTGCACCGACACGTGAGACCGTAAGATCAATGGCGTTTCATTTAGCCGAAAATTTGGGTGTAAAACACAGATTCAACAGGAACAAGGAATTAGCCGGATACATGTTTTTAAAACGTCACCAAGACCTCAGTGTCCGAAAATCCGAAGGTGTTTCTTTGGCTCGCTGCCAAGGCATGAACAAAGTAGAAGTTGGGGCGTACTTTCAGCTTTTAGAAAAAACCTTATCTGAGAACGATCTGATGAACAAACCATCAAACATTTTTAATATGGACCAAACAGGCCTGCAATTGAATAATAAACGTGGATTCGTCATCGCAGAAAAGGTTCTAAAAATATTGCAGCTGTCACTTCGTCTTTGAAAGGCGAAACCATCACCGTTATTTCTTGTTGTAATGCCGAGAGCTCGTTCTTACCGCCTGCTTGTATTTTTAAGGGAAAGAACAAGAAGCCGGAATTCGAAGATGGAATGCCCCAAGGTTCTGTAGTATACATGAATCAAGAATCTGCTTACATAAGTGCTGATTTGTTTTTGAACTGGCTGAAGACCAATTTCACACCTAGAAAACCAAGTGGAAAGGTAATTTTGATTTTGGATGGGCACTCAACTGACTGCAACTCCGTCTAAATGCTGGAATATGCTGATAAATGTGGTGTAATATTATTGTGTCTTTTGAGTCACACAACGCAATTTTTGCAACCTTTAGACCGAACATTTTTTAAAAGCTTAAAGTCAAATTATGCCAAAGCCTGTAACTTGTATATCAAGACAAATCCTACCAGAAAAATCAACCGGGTGATATCCGGGAAACTATTGTCAGATGCTTGGTCGCAATCAGCCACTGTGGTGAATGGGATATCAGCTTTTAGGGCAACTGGCATCTACCCGTATAAGCCTAACGCCATCCCAGATTAAGCCTTCTTGAATGAAGAACATCAGCCTGAACAAAATTTATCTGAAGCTGTTGAAGGAGATATGAACGAACTTATTGACGCAGAACATCACTTACCTAGTTGTTCACGAGCAATCAATTAAGTGACTCCTGTTAAAGACACGCCATGTACAATGCTTAATAAAATCAATCCTATTCCTTGTACGTCAACTGCAGTTGAGCAAACCAAAAAGCGCTGGAAACAAATAGCAGCAATTTTAACATCATCTGACAAAGTTGAAAAAAGAAAAAGTGTCGAAGCAAGAAACCACAAGCTGGAGGAAACTAAAGTAGCAAAAGTATCAAAACGTGCTAAAAATTCATGCAGATCAAAACTTAAGAAAATTCTAGATGATTCATCTTCAGATGAAAATTTTTCTGATTTTGTTTACCAAGAGTCTGACGACAGCGCTGAGGATGATGACAGTGCTGAATGCGTTAGATGTGGGGAGCAGTACTGCTCTACATCGAAACAAGACGATTGAGTTAAATGCGTCAACTGTGAAAAGTGGTTCCATGACGGATGTTCAAATTTTGTGAACCTCTGTGATCGTTTTAGCTCTGAGAAAGAAATAAATTACATTCTCATTTTCTTCAAAATATTCATTCTCCACCTGGGTCATCTCACCCGGACAATCCGGGTGAGATGGCCATATGCACGAGTTGCAATTTATTCTTTTTTGTGAAAAATTGTTTGTCTTTTTTGTATTTTACCATAGCATTATAATTTCCTTTTATATTTACTATCTCAAATAAATTTTTCGCTCTAAGTAGCGTTTAACAATGTTCTGATTTTTATATAAAAAGTAGGCCATCTCTCCCCGAATTACCCTATCAATAATAGACGACCATTAGCCGCCAAATACAAATATATATGCTTTATATTAGAACATCCCTATTCACGTAAGAGTGGTTTATTGAAATTATATATGTATTTTACATAGATTATTCTAAGTAGAACGTTGAAGGGTAATCAAGCGAAAGGCAAATACGTACAATATGTAGAAAGGCATACAGGCACTGTAATATACTTTATAACTGTAATTAATATTAATGCTCATATGAAATATTCCGGAAAATAATAAAATATGAATTAAACTTCTCTTAAAACTCTTAAGAGGTATATAAAATTTTAAATTACTTACTATTAAATCGTTTGGTCGAGTGCAGTGAAACGTTAACCGTTATCCAAATAATACGATGGATATATTAAGTGAAATTAAGGTTTATGCGTTAATAAATTTCAACTTCCATAAAATACAGCACACAAATTACTACAGCATTGATGCTAATACTCGCACCGTACAGACTATTTTATATTCAAAATTAAATTATTAAACTTTATTAACTTATTAATAAATCTCTTTGTACACGAATTTGAATAGTTTGAATACGATAGCTTTAACAAATACTAACTGGAAATAAACAAATAATATGTAGTGTTTATAACATTTATTAGTAAATATGTACGTTAACACATAGAAAAACACATAAACATAATGGAGACTGGAGCACACTATCACTCACCCTTAATAACTGACACTAATGCCAACATAACTAATATACAATCTACTGCCAGAAAATGCGTCATATCGAAGACTAGCTTTTCAATATTAATAAACACGCAGGCAGGCAACTGAATGAAACTCGTAGCGCCGCTTTTTATTAACAAAACAACCGCGTTTAATATAATATTTTAAAACACAAGAAACACTTTGAATACCTTATTCCATCCTAAATGAGGTATTTACAAATTAAACCACTCGCGGTGTAATTTTGTATATACAGGCCAGACAATTTGGAAATTTTGATATCAGATACAAAAACTCTATGCGCCCATATACGAGGGTAGCCTCTTAAGATTTTACAAAAACTACGAAAGAAAAATATTTTTTTGGAGAAAACTGTTTTATTGCTTTTTAAAATATTCGCCTTTAAGATTTATAAACTATTGCATGCATTCACACCAATTCTCGAAACATTTTTTCCACTCTGAAGTTGGTATCTCAAAAATATTTTTGAAAATGTAAAATGTCCAGTACAACCGAAAAAACAAGCGATCATTTTGCTGGAAGTGCTTCGGGAACAGACAACTTTTGTGGGATTCGGTTCATCTTGGAACACCCAAACAGTGGATTATTGCTTAGTTTCCCGTTCATACGAATATATCCAAGTTTCGTCACCTGTTGCATGTGGATTTTGCAGTTCCTCGGTCGAATGTTTTGAGCATTTCCTTACACCAATTAAATTGGCTAAATGTTCATGTAAAATCGAATTTACTGCAGTCTTCGATATGCCTAAGGATGCCTTCATCTCACTGTAAGTCACATGCCAATCTTCTTCAATCATGTTGCACACACCATCGATGTTTGTTGGAATAAAAACCGAATTTAGCTATTATGAATTAGATGTTTGGTATTTAATTCTACTCAAATTTTAAATAAAATAAATGAGAACAGAAACAACAAAATCTTATACTTAAATATCTAAGTTTACGTATTTTAAATGCTATAATATAGTAAGTATTATATTTTATTACTTAAACTACGTAAACTGTCAAGCATTTCAAGCAAGCATCTGTCATTTATAAAACCGTCAATAAACATTTAGATATCACAATATTTTCTGATAAGTATTTTGGGTTGCCTATTTAGGAATTTTAGGCTTTCAACCTGTATAATGACATTGAAATACCACGTATTCATGTCATTTTTAAATTAAACTTAATGTTCAACTATTGTCAAATTTAAAATTACACAACTATTATTACCGTTTATCAAACAGTTTAATAAAATATTTCACAAACACAAAAACTGTCCTATAAACTTTAATATTATTAATTCTAAATTAATAATAAATAATAAAATTAATTCTAAATGTTACCGTTCAAAATTTCATCAAAATCACTTTTCTCATTCATTAACCGTTGTCGATAATATTTACATACATATTGCTAATGATGATGTAAATTCCTTCAGAAGTTTCCACAGTGCTTAATTTCTCAGAGGTTACCAAGTAGTAACAAAGAAGAAGTCAAATCAAACAATCTAATTGTGAAGCGGGATGCGGGCAATATAAAAGCGCATTTTCTTTGACCATTTAAATGAGCTTCAAGCTGCCACAATGCTTTCATTCTTTTCTGTAACGAATTTGTCTTCCTTGTACACCGATGTACCAAAAGTAAAGTCTTTCTTTAGGCTGAAATATCACGGCTACAAATAATAATACTGTTCACAGCTGTACTGGAATCATAGACTTGCTATATGCAACATGTTTATATAGAATTCCTTTGTATTATAATATATAATGGCGAGGCTCTACACTCCATGAAGAAGTTTGGCCTGCAAGGCGGAAGGTCAGAGATTCCGTATCCTTGTTCTCACACTCGGTTATCGCGTGCCAAATTCGTAACACGTGGTGATGTGGTGGGTATCACGCATGCGACAACCGCATTATTGTCCCTTGTTCATGCGAAGGTAGGTACCCAATTGTTTATACGACTGAGTAGGTAGCTTGCGAGGCATGAGTCGGGGGTTTGACCTCCCGATCTTCCGCACCAAAGCCCAGTGCTCTAATCACTGGACCCCACATAGGGTAAATCCCTCTTAAATGCGCTGTATAGTAGCTAAAAAATCCAAATATTTAATAAAAATGCAAAAAATACGGATCTATATTTGCAATGTCAGTATCGTTTTTTGTATAGTCACAATAAAGAGACAAGCTCATGTTATGTAAATAACATACATAAACGTGTATTAAGTCTTTCCACAACCTAGGTGTGGTGGTAGCTCAGTTGGTAGAGTGCTCGCTTTCTGCGTAAAACGTCGAATCTGGCTTTGGTTCGAAACCTAAGCATTACTGTGCAGATATATAAACATTTTTGTCTGCAACGCACCATACACAATTCTCCAATCCGACTTAAAACCGTGAAATCTTGATGCTAAAAACATTTTCTGGAATTTCTGTTGTTCGGATTCGACGTTAAACTGTAGGTGTCCCGTGTTTCTACCTTAGCGCTGAGGAGAAACACGTGGCAGAGAAGAGGCCGATGCCCAGCAGTGGGACGAAATGGCTGTGAATGAGTTGAACACTCCACGTTTTATTTGATAGTTTGTTTAGAAAAGTAGGATATAAACTACATAGATGTGTAAAATATATATTATAATAAAATATTTCAAGACAATGTAAACAGTACCATTATTATTTATGATTGTTTAAGTATTTTTATTAGTTTTAGTCATGCGATTGACCAATGGTTCAATGATGTTGAACATTATATCATCAAGCGTCTGTACCCAAAAATATCTCTAACTAGTCGGTACTCCTACGATTCGGATTTCTATGATTCCTATGTATCGTGCAGTATAGCAACGAAAACTACTATAAGACTGGAAAAATATATATGTGTGTGTGTGTGTGTGTTGGTTTTGAGTTTTCCGCGGGTATTGTATGCAGTGATTGGCTTCCAGTGTGGTAATGCCAACTACTGCACGATTGTACACTGAGAAATATTATTTAAACATAGCTTAAATATAATTCTCTTGAATGGGGAGTTACACTGACAAGTCCAATGTGTGGATCTAGTATCTGGATCTAGATTCTTTTTACACGAGGATCTTGTATCTGTATCTAGATCATAATTTTCTGGATCTTTCATCGTTAGATCCAAAGATCCGCTACAGTTTATTTCTTGATTTTTCTTTTGTGAACTTTAAAAACGCATTGAGTAATGATTCCTAGGTATATATTTAAAGTATGTTTATGTATTTTAGAAAATGTCTTCTATTCTTCTTTAGCAAAATAAATTATGTACGTACGTGTTTCCAGGAAGATTGCAGTTGGGTTTTACTGGTTTTACCTACCCGTTATGCACTAAGCGTACCTGTATTTGAACAATTGTGCAGAGGCAGACAGACGCCTGGAATTTCCTGTCCTTCAAATGTACCTGTTGCGAGGTAGCAAAAATACTTTAGTTATTTTATTACTTATTAGGCAAGGTAAAGCAAGAATTTTTCGGTATTTGCGTCACTGCTGTCATTGGGGGTAGAAGGATTTCAGCCATTCGATATTCTCTTTTTAAAAGCATACATTTTTTTACAAAACCTATAACAGTTGCAATAGACATTTTACAAAATGAAAAAACCTGTCACTTAGGAACTGTTTTACCAACACTTTTTAAAATTAAAAAATCATTGGAAGCTATGCTGGAATTACAATTCTCTTCAAAATTAAGAGAATGTTTGCTAAATGAATTTCAAAATCGTTTTGCAAATATAATGGATATAGAAAGCTCCGACAGTCGTCCATACTTGTTGGCTACAATTTCCAATCAAAAATTTTTAAACTAAGGTGGTTGGAAATTACTTTGTTTAAAGATGATTCTGAATTCTGCAAAAGTGTATTGAAACGAAAACTAGAAGAGTTACAGTTAGGACTGTTAGGAGGATCTCAAGAAGATTATAATGAAACAACAGAAAGTCACGTAAATTCCGAAAAAGAAAATTCCTATCATGAGGAATTTTTGATTTTTTAAAAATAAATAATACGCAGGTACAAACATCTACATTGCAGTGTACAAACTATTTTGAGGATCCCGATAACAGTTACATTCAATTAAATAAGTATCCGATAATAAAAGAAATTTTCCTTAAATTTAATTGCATCCTGCCTTCTTCTGTCCCCGGCGAAAGAATATTTAGTACCTACGGGTGGGCACATTGTAACCCCTCTTAGAAATAGATTAAATGACGAAATTTTCGAGACGTTGTTAATTTAAAAAAAAATAAAATAAAATTCGATAATTAGAATTATGTAACTTTATAGTTAATAAAGTAACTTTTAGTGTAGTGTAGCGTATTATTATTGTATTGTAACTTGTAAGTAGTGTAAGTTTGTAGTAAAGTTTTTTTCCCGTTAACTATATTTTTCTTTTCTTATGTTACTGTCCAAGTATCCAGTGGCACTGTCCATATCTCTGGAATATCTAAAAATTAAAAGAACACCCCTGACACGTTCGAAATGCGAAAGGATCTATAAAGGATCTAGATACTTTGTTAAGGATCTTGGATCTTGATCTAGATCCATTTTTACGTTTGGATCTTTGATCTGGATCTAGATCATATTTTTTAAATGTATCTGGATCTGTATCTAGATCCCTAATTAGAGGATCTTACTCAACACTGCCTCTCATTATGTTTTTTTATATACCTTATTCTGTTACTCGTCCAATTTCATTTTTTCGGTCTTCTAGTTTTTCCATACAAATATATGTATATAGAATAATTGTTTCTTCCCATTTTCTCCTAGTCCTTTAATTCCCTGTGCAGACGAAAGTTTATTTGTTGTTTAATTTATTTTGACCTTTTTTTTGGCGACGGCATCTTCCGTTACTGTAATTGTATTGTCTTTTACAAGGGCAGCCTTTTAAGTTTTTAGAAACGACTGCTAGGTGACCAGGAGATGTGTCATTACTATTATCGTAAAATTTGACATTTGTTATTGTGAAAGCAGCGGCAGCCTAGAAATTGACCGAGTAGTTTGTTTACAATGAGCGTTTAAAACAGTAATTTTATGAAAAAATGGAAATTTCACGTGTAGGTTTTCGTTGGTTGATTTTTTACGATCCTAGTAAAGGCCTTACTCAACAACAATGCAATGCTTCGTCCAACTTTTGGTAATGAAGCACCAACAGAAAAGACTGTTTACAATTGGTTTTCAGTGATGAATTTCGTGATGGTCGACCAAAATCGGTTTTATTCCAAAAAATACCGACACTGTGCGCAGCATGATTGAAGAAAATCGGCATGTCACTTACAGTGAGACAGAGGCATCCTTAGGCATACCGAAGACTGCAGTACATTCGATTTTGCATGAACATTTAGCTATGAAAAAGATCTGTTCCCGATAGATTCCGCATAATTTGACCGAAGCTCAAAAAAGGCTCGTGTTAATTGGTGTAAGGAAAAGCTCTAAAAATTCGACCGAGGAACTGCAAAATCTTTATACAATATCGTAACAGGTGACAAAACTTGGATATATTCGTACGAACCGGAAACTAAGCAATAATCCACCGTTTCGGTGTTCCAAAATTAACCGAATCTTACAAAAGTTGTTCGTTCACGAAGCACTTCCAAGAAAAGGATCGCTTGTTTCTTTGGTCGTACTAGACATGTGGCAACCATTTCTTTAGAAGATCTAAGAACAGTTAATGTTAATGGTATAGAGGAACGTGCTTAAAATGACTTAGCCAGGTAAAGGACGTAGTTAAAAAATTTTAAGTTCTCGGGCCTCAATGATTTTGTAACAGTGCCAGTAGGTGTCTCTTTATTGTAAGCACGTGCTGCATAAGATGCGCACAATTTGTTCGAGCGGTACGTGAAATATTGACAATTTTTTATATTTGAAGCTGGTGATGTCTGTGCGGACGAGTCGTGTATGTTAATTGTGATCCCACAAATAAGGTAAGAGTGTTCTATTTAAATTTTTTTGCACGAGAATGGATATTATTCTTTAAATCGCAAGTGTAAAAACCTTGTTACATTTGTTACATACAGAACCTAAAACAGAATAACAGATAATGAAAGGTTCTGTGTTTTCGAGTTAAATAACATAGGACTACACAAGCTAAAATGACATAGTATGTCATTTTACCCTACCACATACTAGTCACAAATACTGCATGAAAATAAAATGTTTCTTGTTGTAGATGGTGGGCAACTATATAAGGAAATCCCTTAGGCAGGCGTGGAGCGAAGGTGACATGAAATTGGCTACAAAAGCTGGCAAAGCGGGAAAATGGGCTGGCTTGCATCGAAACGGTTTAAGGTTCCACATGCAACACTACGCCGACGGACACAAAGGAAAAACATAAGAGACATAGGCACCAAAAAGGGTTAAGAAAGATGCGTTGATATTTTTACTCCAGAACAAGAGGAGGAAATTGTGCAGTATCTCGATTTACTATAAAAAAGAATGTTTGCCTTAACAATAACAAATCTTCGCAAAATTGCGTTGCAATTTGCAGAGGCAAATAAACTTCAACATCGATTTAACAAAACAACGCAAATGGTTGGGTGGGATTGGATAAAGGATTTTAGATAAAGACATCAATATTTCTCTTCGTGTGCCAGAAGAGACTTCCGCAGCAAGCGCCCAAGCATTTCATAAATCTTAAATAGAACGGTTTTTTCAGTTGCTGGGCAGAACTATTGAGGAGTTTGGTTTTACACTTGAAAGAATCTTTAATATGAATGAATCTGAATTATCCACCGTTCAGAAACCGCAAAGAGTGTTTGCAACCAAAGGAATAAAACAGGTTGGATCCATAACAAGCGCAGAGCGCAGCACACACACAACAGTCGTGTGCAGTATGAAACCTATTGGCAGTTACGTGCCTCTAACTTTAATATTTGCACGTAAACTATTTAAACAACAGTTAATAGATGATGCTCCCACAAGGACACTTGGTTTATGTCAAGAGTCGGAGTGGATGACTGGGCATCTATTTCTTGAATGGCTTAAGCATTTCGCAAAATTTACGAATGCTTCCATGGATCACAAAGTGCTATTAATATGTGATGGTCACACCACCCACAAATTTTACGATTCGGTTGTCTGTGCAAAGCATAATGGCATAATAATAGAGTACAACTTTTACATGTTTCAATTTATGGGCCCCTTTCTACCTACTACAATCAGGAAATTACCATGCGGTTGAAGCAAAATCCAGGAAGAGTTGTCACATGCTATCAGGTTGGAAAGCTGTTTTAAAATATTTACCAGAAAGCTGCAACTCCAACGCAGTGAATGGCTATGCTAAAACTGGGATTTTCCCACTAACCCTTGAAATATTCCCAGATTCGATGAAGAATTAGATTCCGGCCAAAAAAAGAGAAAGAATTAAGAAAAAGTAACAGAAAGCGAGTTAAAAGGGATTTCTACCTGAGAAATCTGACAATGAAGAAAAACCAGGTCCATTCGAAAACTGTGGTGATGATGATGACGATGCATCTTGCATTTATTGCAATAAGCGCTTCAAGCAATCATTGCCTAATGCCTTGTAGATTCAGTGTCAGATGTGTAAGATGTGGTATCACAACGAGTGCGCTGGTGTGTCAAAAATTATCAAAAACTTTATTTGTGAAGTGTACATGTCATAGTTGTTGTTTTGTCAATGAATTTAAGTTTTGTTAAGTATTTTATATGTGTATGTCGTTTTGCCCAAGTACACGGGTAATATGACATAGGAGTAACATTTTTAGTTAGCTTGAATAAAAATTTTATTTCCTGAACAAATAAGGATTTTCAAATACAAACGTGTGTGAAATGGACACATGATTTCAGTAGAATATAAATTATTAATATTACGTAAACATTAATCACAAAAAGGTGTCTTATAAAAAAATAATGTCATCTTAGGCACAATTCCCCTACAACAATTTGTTTGTCAGGAGTCATTGACGAAATCAGGAAGAACAGCCGAAAACGTCGCATCATTCTTCATCAGGACAATGCCAGCTCTCACACAGCACAGCACAATTGATTATTTGAAGGAGAAAATCTTAGAATTAATGTCTCATTGCCCGTATTCACCTGATTTATCGCCTAACGACTTCTTTGTGTTCCCGAATGTCAAACAAAAAATGCGTGGACAGCGATTTTCCTCACCTCAAGAAGCTGTTGAAGCGTTCCAAAACCATGTTTTTGAGATACCAACTTCAGAGTGAAAAAAATGTTTCGAGAATTGGTTTGAACGCATGCAAAAGTGTATATATCTTAAAGGCGAATATTTTGAAAAGCAATAAAACAGTTTGTTCCAAAAAAATTTTTTTATTTCTTAGTTTTTGTAGAAACTTAAAAAGCTGCCCTCCCCCCTGATTCTTCCGTAGTATCATTTGACATTCAGTATGAGCATTTGGCATCAGTTTGTTTTGATTTTTTGTTTCAATCAGTCCAATTTATATAATTTTCGGTATATAGTATGTTTGTGTATTGATCATCTTTTTATGTTTGTTGTATTGCAGTCTCATTGAAGTGTTATTATCAGACATATGAAATTGAGAAACAAATGATATATCAATACAAGCAGTTACTAAATCAGGCAATCTAAATAAAATACACGTTTGGAAGTTAGATCGAATAAGCTTATTTAAACTATTTTAAAAAATTATCGAACGCCTAAATTAAATTGTTAGAGATTATAAGAGATACTAATTCCATACTAATTTATGCAGTAAAATAGAAAATTGTTTGGAAAAACATTAACCCAATTGACGTAATAGTTTTTAAATTTAGAACTTCAAGAGGGAAAATTCAAACTGAAAATATCAAGTTAGTTTTCAGTACGTGTTTCCAGTGTTGTTACCTTAGACTTTCTTTTCTGACGAGTGATGAATCCAAATTGCTGTTACGTGACGAAACTCAAATAATGTAAAATATTTCTAGTTCTAACTTAATTTAATAGATATGTGAACCAAATGGGAAGAATACAAAATATCTTTCAGTCCGTGCTAAAAATGCACAAAAGTTGTAGAAAACTTTATACAATACATGGCATTCATCATGAAAGAGATAATAACTAAATTTAAAGAACAATTGGAAAATAGACTATTAATGATCTGACGATAGCTTCTTGCATTCATGCTGGTTTATAAACTAAATAATACGCCTAAATAAAGATTTAAGACTACCATTCAAGTTTCTGTGTTAGTACGTATTGCATTTATAAATTCTCAGCTTTCATATTACTGCAACCTACGATTCGCTTCTATGTTTGGTCCGTTAGTAATAGAAAGGTGCAGCACCGTTTTCGTTACCGCCCAAAAACCAGACATCTGCCAACAGCTTGTTATGCATACGAATTAATTACATTGAAATTATAATAATGCTTTGTTATGATTTCTCTGAAATTAACAGTATACTCCGTATACTACAAAAAAGGATTATTATCGCACAATTCTAAGCTACCGATAAACTTAATTTTTGACAGAAAGCTCATCGAATGGCAGAGTATGTACTATACAACGTTATTTCAATAGCACATGGGGAATTGCAATTAATTCACATCCGTGCGCGTGTATTCATTTATATGCAACTCTAATGAACATTGTGATACGCCTCCCTTTTACATATCTTACCGCTGATTTACACATCCTTAACAATTACAAATAGTAATGTAGAATGAATAAAAATGCCTTATTAACACAACTTTGTATGAGGTACAAAATATTAAGACGTAGTCATGTGAGAATTTTTTCTTGTGCCGTTTCCGCGTTACTGTATACGCCATGTTGTTTCAGATTTGAGACCCATACAACTTTACCGTGCAAAATTAAATAGTTGTAAATACTGATACATATACTTTTGCAACAAAATAATACAGAGATGTTCATTTCAGCATTGGAAACTGCATATAATATAAGATTTCCTTTTCCGAAAGGTATTTCTGTTTTCCAGATAATTAACAGAAACTGCTCAAAAAGTTTCTTAAGTTCTCAAGTTTCTCCCCAACCCGGGGACAATTGTAACATGAAAGGGGATAGTTGTAATACAAACAACATTTATTAATTTAGGCTAGTTAAAACTGAATCTTTATTCATATTAAAATAGTATACATAGATAAGCTAATAAGAAACAACAAAGAAAAAAAATAAGATAATAAGCATTAATACCTATAACTGATTAATCTGCGCAGCTAATGCACGAAAAGAACGTTTCTTGGTCCCCACTGTTCGTACAAATAACTGTGCCTACTTCTTGCAGTCCTGGCACTATACCCATATTTCACCATTTGCATCACAAGGGAAAGGCCTCGTGGTCCTGGAAACTTTTCTTTTTGCCAACGGTTTCTTCCTTATTTTGCAGATTCTTTTTCTGCAACTGCTTGTTTTTCTTGGTTTTCTGTTAATATGGCTGCCTTAATTTTTCTTCTATGTGTTTGCGTTTTACTACTACCGGTTGTTCTTGGAAAGGGTGTAATATTTTCTAACAGTTTCCTAGAAAAATTAAGCCCTTCATCACCAGTAATATCCTATTAGATGTAGAAGAAACAGGTTCACTTTCTACCATATCGCGATTCGAAGCTGACGTACGAGGGTTGTTCAACTGCAACCTATTTTTGATCAACTTAGCACTGAAAACAAATACAATAATTCAATTCACGTTTGTCAATGTTAGTAGTGTTTGTAAGCAACACATTAATAAGTTTCTGGCGTTTGATATTTGATTCTGACTTTTAAAATTTCGATTTTGAAATGGCGGTTATTTTTGGAAATCCATCCAAGTTTGATCAGCGTGCGCTCCTACAATTCTTATGCGGTGGGGGTGTGCAGCCATTGCAGATTCATACGCGAATGCAAGCAGCATACGGAAATTCATTCATTCACTGTGAAGGAATGGTGCCGAAAATTTAAGAATGGAAAAGAGGGGACTATGGATGGGCCGCGACCAGGTGCACGGTGTAATGCATTAACAGAAAACAATATGGCATGTGTGGAAGGCTGTATTAGAGAAAATCGTCGAAATCGAATTTCAATTAGAGAAATTGTTGGTGCGAGTGTAGGATCTGTCCATAGTACTGTTCGTAATCTGTATTACAGCAAAGTTTGTTCGTAATGGATTCCTCGTCTCTTGTCTAATGAACAAAAATGCTTGCGAATAGGCTTATCTCCGCAGTACCCCACAAACTATAGGCAAAATGGTGATAACTTTCTTCTGTCAATAGTTGCTGGTGACGAAACGTGGTGTCATTACTACGAGGCATCCAGTGAGTTATCGTCGATGTAGTGGAAACACTCAAGTTTACCACAGCCGAAGAAGTTTAATGCACAACCTTCTGCAGGCAAGGTGATGTTTACATTTTTATTCACCACGAAGGGCCCTTTATTGATAGAGTGTAAGGAAGCTGTAGTAAATGTTAATGCAAATCTGCACAATGAAACTCTGAACAAGCTTCTTCAACCAATAAGACGGAAACGTCCAGGAAAACTTACGCGTGGCGTCATTTTGCTGTGCGACAATGCTAGGCCTCATGTTGCTAATGTTGTAACAGATAATTTTCGATGAAAGAAATTGAGGGTTTTAGAGCATCCACCCTATAGCCCCGATCTATCGCCTTGCGATTTCCATATTTTTGGACCGCTGAAAAAAGCGTTAAAAGGTCGGCATTTTGAGTCTGACGCAGAAGTACAGATAGATGTGGAAAATTTCTTCAATCAGCAGCCACACGAATTCTATAAGCAGGGTATACGTCGGTTATTAGAACAATGGGATAGGTGCCTTAACTGCGACGGTAATTATTTGTAATTAAATTGCAAATATGGGTTTCAATTGAACACACCGCGTAGAAGAAATAGACTCATCCTCATACTCTAAATCATAAGTTGCTCCTATTACTTCAGGAACATCATTTAGACTCGAATCTACGGGGCGGTCTGTTGGTGTCGAAAGTGCAAATTCAAAATCTTTAAAAACGTCCCTATTAAATGAACTTACACCGCTCACTTTAAACCCACTCATTATATACTGCTCAAAAAAAGTTTTGCATATTAACAAAAATGCAGAAAGGCTACAGAAGTTTGACTATGCGAGCTTTACATTAAACTGGTTAAGCTTCCAAAACCCTGTATCTCAAAAATTTACGTTTATTTAAGAGGAAATGCCTGGCATTGAGCTAATTTTGAAAGAAATTGCTTTAAGCATAATATCTAACTGTTACTGAGGCAACAAGAGTTCTCTCACAAATGCTGTCATTAATGTCATGTAGTTGCAAGAATGCCTAGGCACACTATTACGACATTTAATCGGTCGCGCGTAGTCGCTTTGGTTCAGCAAGGCTTTAACCAAAGAGATATTGCTAACTG
>JABXWE010105607.1:0-13220 GCA_014611495.1 Limonius californicus | reverse complement strand
AGTGTTTGTTTATCTACAAGAGTAAACAGCTTACCTGTGCAGATAAAGGGTTTATCTTACAAAAGTATCCAGGTAGAAGATTTTCCTGGGGCTTCGAGAACAGCTTACCTGAAATTCGATCCCGAGAATTTGACTACTAGAACTCCTAAGGAAATGAAGCGAATCAACTAAAAAGTAACGATTACAACGATCACTATAAGAAGAATACAAGCACGTACCTGTGAACTTCATTTGTCACCATTGTTTATAAATTTAATGTGTTTGGCTTACATAGAAAATTAGTTATTTAGCATAAAGCCGACTGTGAGCCATGAGAAAAGAACTGTCATGCTTCATTTAACCTATTCATGTAATGCGCAGTCAGTAAAAATTAAAGCCATAAATGAACCGACTCTAACTGAGGTGATTTTTCATGCTGTACCGAGCTATCGACCGTGGTATAAATTTGGTATATTTTATACACTAAATTTGGCTATTTTCATAATTAGCCTGGCGCCCAATTGAAAGTTGTTTATCATAAAATCTAAAAGAAACATATGATGGTAATTTAAAAAAAAACTGTTTAAACAAGTAAAAATTATAATTTCATTTATTTATTATTTGATTACATTACATAAAATTTATTTATTAAGCCAGCGTGGGGCAATTGTTTGTACTATGCTGGCTTAGCTTGCTTGGTGGTAATTATTCATCACAATATAGATATATATATATATATTTTAGTATAGATAATGCAGTATAAATAATCTACTGTTTGTTTCAAGTTTAACTCAGTAGGTCGGTAAACTCTTAAAGTACCATTATGATATGACTGAAATGATTTTTTCATCAGAGAACACAACACTCTCCCAGAAGTCATTTTGATGTCCTGTATGTTGTTGAGCAAACTCCATTCTAAATTGTTTGTTTGAGTCTGTTATAAAAATTTTGTTTGCCGAACAACGATTAAATAAATCACTTTCTCCAATTCTTCGTCGAGCAGTAACAGAGGATACTGGAAATTGTGTCTTTTCCTTAGCCCTAACTGTTGTTTGAAAACGATTTTCTCACAGAAAATCTACCAGTTGATTGTCCTGATTGTGCATCCGAAATTCTATTTCGACCTGACCCTTGTCTTCTGTTTATGAACCCAGTTTCACGAATCTTCGTTTTGGCCAGTAGAATGGTGTTTTTATTAACATTGAGTTCATTTGAAATTTCCCTTATGCTTACACCATCGTTCAATCGGGTTACCATAATTGCTTTTTGAAATGCATTTAACTGTGGCATTGTTTAAAATCTATCTAAATGCCAACTCTCATTATGACATTTTTTTGTTTAAATGAGACCTGAGAATATGATTTACAAAGCTAACATTTTGATGTCCTAGTTTTTTTCGATCACAATGGTACATAGGTACGTAAGGTATGATTTTAATCCGTATAAAATACGTTTAAATTAATAATTGCGGGACTTAAAATGATTATGCACTAAAAACTGCAATATAGGAATGCAAATATGTATAAAAGACGATAAAGACATGAACTAAAAAATGCTTTTCTTATCAATTATATGCAAAAAAAGTATTTTATTTGAAAATTATCCTAGTCCAGTAGTCCTTTACAAACCTGTTTAAAACTGGTCTTAAACAAGCCTTTTTAGGCATCTCAAAATTGTATAGCTGATTGTTCAATTTTACAGTTGCTCTTGCTACCCACTGGTCAGAGCTTTCCAGTTTGCTAGTAAGGTTTAATGATATAATAAGTTCAATTTTCTGTAATCCTGTTTGTCATTTCTAAGTAGTTCTAAATAAGGGGCCTCGGTGGTCTAGTGCGGGAACGCATTGCCACTCGAGGCCACAGTGAAATGCAGTCAATCCGCTGGGCGATCGCGTCTCAGCTGGGGCGACCGCATTTCGCTTGGTTAAGTATAGGGTGCATGTTGCATGAATGTTTAGCGCGTAAGGGACGCCCGCACCCCTCTGAAGTAATGCGAAAGCGGTTTCGGTGGGGGGGGGGGGCGGCGGTAGTATGAATGAAACAGAGAAAAAAAAGGTAGTAGTTCTAAGTAAAAGAATTGTGAACCATTTAAATGTTGCAGAATGGGTTATCACAACGCGACACTATCTTAAAAACTCGCCATCCAGTATCGCTGGCACTTCCAAAAAAGCACTTTCGTTATCACTCATTCTTCTAATTGTAATCACAAGGTATAAGTAGCAGACTAGCACAAGAATTGATTCTGGGCATGTCCACTACTTCTATTTATACTGAGGAAACTTCAAGTTTTCTCAAGACGTTAGACAAGCCTACGGCTCGGTTATGACTTATGAGATTTACTTGGAAATTCCCAGTATCGAAAGCAGCAAGGGCGGTCATTGTAATTTGGATTGCCACAATGGGTATCCAGATATTCGCCATTAAATCAAAATCCTCTCGAAGTTAATTTCCGAGCAAACATTCCTCATTCGCGGATTAAAAAGCATTTATTTTTGGAGAATAAGCGCTTATAATGCGCATTTAAACCTGAAAAAAGCCAAAAATAAGCACTCAGAAAAGTTAAATAAGGGAAAAAAATCAATAGGTATTTTATTGGGAATTTTATGGGCAAAATAAAAACACTAAAATATACAAACACAGTGTAACTTAAAACAAAAATATTAAATTGTATTACATGTAATTAATACATGATTAATTAAAAATATTATGAAAGCAATTTATGATAATGTATTTTTCCAAATTTTCCGGTGAAAAAGATTGCCTTATAACGGTCTGTTAAAATATTCTTGTAAATAGAGAAACTTCTCTCTACGTCTACCGATGTTATTGGTGCATATTTAAATGCATTAGCTGGAATAGCAAAATTATCGACCGTTTCTCCTCTTAATATTTTTGCCGTATTAGCAAGTGTTTGAAATCCTTCATTTTTCAAAAGAACATCCTTTTATTTTTTATTAACTACTTCTTCAATATGTCCAAGAACATCCTCAGTATGCTGTATGAAATCATCTATCATCAATTTTTTTAGAGGAATATTAACCGCGATCATTGCACCGCAAAGATCAAAAGTAAATGTTTTCTGATCATTAATTTTTGTTGCTAATGCTACTGATTCTATTAGCGTTCGCTGTTTACTTCCGCATTTAGTCTGTTTATGAATAGCTGTTTGAATATGTTGAATTACATTATATTTCTTTTCGGCGGAAATCTATAAACAACGTTTCATTAGCTCCTATTAATCTTAAAAATTTATTTCGACTTACCGTTTTCATACACAATCTGCAAAATATTTTATTGTTTTCTATTGGTAGTTCTGGATATCTTTGTATCCATGTAGAAGGTAACCCCTTATGTTTAACTTTTGGCATTTTAATTATTGATGCTGTGCACTCAAACAAACTAAACAACCGTCTGTTACACCTGCGAAAAGGAAACTAAGATAAAGAATAAAGATAGTAGTCCAGCACAATCCGCGCGGTCAGCACTAAGATGGGTGGACCAATATGGACCACCTTGTAGTGGAACTTCTCTTCTCTGTTCGACGGGTTAGGTTAGCCTCCTGCCCGGCATACGTGCAAAGAGGGCGCACAGAACCTACTGCATTGTAGGTAATTAACAGGCCATTGGCCTATACACAGAAGAAGAAGAAGAGAAAAAGATAAAATTGTTTTGGGGTAGCCGATGTCTGTAGTAGTAATAGTAAGCACGTGTTAAATTTTAAACAAAACGTGTCTGTCATTCGAGTGCGCTAGAGATAATAGCCGCCGACGCGCTCTCTGATATCGGCGGTGCCTGTTTATATAATATATAAAAAAAATTGAAATTTTAAAGGCATGATATTTAAAATAAACTAATAATAAGCCAAAACGAGTAACAACGGGTTAAAAAAATTGTTAAGTAAGCATTTATGCAAAGAATATAAAAAATAAGCAAAATTAACGTAGTGCCAAACGCTTGCATTTTTTGTGAAACGTGTAAATGCAAAAGCATTTGGAACTGCTTATGTTATAAACAAATAAGCAAAATGCCATAAATCCGCGCTCTACTCATTAACTAGAAAATTAACATCGCATTTCGCAAATACTTTCTAATTACCTCTCCTGAAATAGGACATGTAATGCCTAATGCACCCACAACAATTTCATCGATTCTAAATTGATAAATATTCTAGGTTGTCCAGTTAAATACGTACAATTTTAAAAATTTGTCTGCCTTTAGTCCGACCCTGTTCTCGATCTTTGCAAGTCAAGAGATGGAATTCCTTCAATTTGTTAAGTGATTAGAAGGGATTACAAGAGTATTACCAGAGCCTGCTCCCTAATCACATTTCGGGTTATATGCTTGCATGCACTTTAAATGTCTACTTAAAACCTTAAGCTTCTTACAGTTCTTATCCCCTGAAAATGGGGATGGTTTAATATTTATTACCATTACTTATTTTAAGACGTGTTTGGGGTTTTCTGCTAAAAGTAATCCCTAAAATTTAAATGTCCAAAAATGTCCTAAATTTTAAATTGAATGTTTTAATAAAATTCCAAAAACTACATAAAATAAATTATAATTCTTGAATGTATCTAGGATCTTTTATTATTTAATAAAAAAAGATACCCCTTAAAAGGATCTAGATACAAATTTATAAACGTATCTAGATACAGATAGTAGATACTTGAACGGTATCTAGATACTACCCAACACTGTCTCTCAGTAGGCTACCTATGCCGGTTGTAAATTTAATAAACAAACAAACTGGTTGCCACCTGGCAGTTAATTTTAAAAGCGGTAAACAAAATTTACCCACGAAACCACTATTCGGAGTCGTTTTTAGTGTTCACACAGTTATAAAATTAAATTGTCACCTGATACTCATACGGGTTAGTTTTAATTTGCTTGTGAAGTTATTTAGGGCTTTCTTGCCTTCGTTGGTTCTATGAACAGAAGTGATTAGCGGTTCACTGCGCTCCAGATGCGCGGGGAAAGCGAGCTTGGCTTCGTAATCTTGACGATAAATGAATTAAGTGTTACGTGTATTTTAAATAAAATATTACTGTACGGTAAATACTTGGAATTATATTAACGCCTAATTTTAAAAATATGTACAATCTGACCTGACCGACTAGAACGTTTTTTAAATTAGTTCTGGAACACCAATTACGGATAATCAAAGGTTAACCTAGCCCGACCAGCTTATAAAACCTTCAATTTCTTATTTTACTGGTACCAGTACCAGGAGGGTACTTACCAGGATTTTGCAATTTATTACCTTGTTCGAATATTATTACTTTTATTTATCACATTACAAAATCAAATACATTTTAATTTATTGTAACATTTAAATATAATAAAATCTGTTATAACTATTAAAATCTCGCCATGTTATTATGAACTTCTGGCTTTACGCTAAAACCGGCACCCATCTCCAGAGGACGAAAAGTTACAATTGAAAGAGTTCTTCGTCTGTATGAATGCACATATGCCTTTGCAAACTCGTCTTATGGGCACTTTCAAAGTTACATCTATTACATTTGAATGGTTCTTCTCCTGTATGTGTTCTCATATTTTGTTGCAAATTAGTCTTTTGCGCACTTTCATAGCCACATATTTTTGAACGGTTTTTCTCGTGGGAGTGCTCATATGACTTTGCAAACTCTTCTTGTGTGCACTTTCAAAGTCACATATATTGCATTTACATGGTTTTTCTCCCGTATGAGTTCTCATATGTTGTTGCAAATGAGTCTTTTGTGCATTTTCATAGTCACATATATTGCATTTGAATGGTTTTTCTCCTGTGTGAGTGCTCATATGACTTTGCAAATTCTTCTTGTGTGCATTTTCATAATTATATATATTGCATTTGAATGGTTTTTCTCCCGTATGAGTTCTCATATGTTGTTGCAAATTAGTCTTTCTTGCACTTTCATAGCCACATATATTGCATTTGAACGGTTTTTCTCCCGTATGAGTTCTCATATGTTGTTGCAAATTAGTGTTTCTTGCACTTTCATAGTCACATATATTGCATTTGAACCTGTTTATCTCCCGTGTGAGTGCTCATATGACTTCGCAAACTCTTCTTGTGTGCACTTTCAAAGTCACATATATTGCATTTGAATGGTTTTTCTCCCGTATGAGTTCTCATATGTTGTTGCAAATTAATCTTTTGTGCATTTTCATAGTCACATATATTGCATTTGAACGGTTTTTCTCCTGTGTGAGTGCTCATATGACTTCGCAAACTCTTCTTGTGTGCACTTTCAAAGTCACATATATTGCATTTGAATGGTTTTTCTCCCGTATGAGTTCTCATATGTTGTTGCAAATTAGTCTTTCTTGCACATTCATGGGCACATATATAGCATTTGAACGGCTTTTCTCCTGTGTGGGTGCTCATATGACTTTGCAAACTCTTCTTGTGTGCACTTTCAAAGTCACATATATTGCATTTGAATGGTTTTTCTCCTGTGTGAGTGCTCATATGACTTTGCAAACTCTGCTTGTGTGCACTTTCAAAGTCACATATATTGCATTTGAATGGTTTTTCTCCTGTGTGAGTGCTCATATGACTTTGCAAACTCTGCTTGTGTGCACTTTCAAAGTCACATATATTGCATTTGAATGGTTTTTCTCCCGTATGAGTTCTCATATGTTGTTGCAAATTAGTCTTTCTTGCACTTTCATGGGCACATATATAGCATTTGAACGGCTTTTCTCCTGTGTGAGTGCTCATATGACTTTGCAAACTCTTCTTGTGTGCACTTTCAAAGTCACATATATTGCATTTGAATGGTTTTTCTTCTGTGTGAGTGCTCATATGACTTTGCAAACTCTGCTTGTGTGCACTTTCAAAGTCACATATATTGCATTTGAACGGTTTTTCTCTTGTGTGAGTGCTCATATGACTTTGCAAATTCTTCTTGTGTGCATTTTCATAATTACATATATTGCATTTGAATGGTTTTTCTCCCGTATGAGTTCTCATATGTTGTTGCAGATTAGTCTTTCTTGCACTTTCATAGTCACATATATTGCATTTGAACGGTTTTTCTCCTGTGTGAGTGCTCATATGACTTTGCAAACTGTTCTTGTGTGCACTTTCAAAGTCACATATATTGCATTTGAATGGTTTTTCTCCTGTGTGAGTGCTCATATGACTTTGCAAACTCTGCTTGTGTGCACTTTCAAAGTCACATATATTGCATTTGAACGGTTTTTCTCCTGTGTGAGTACTCATATGACTTTGCAAATTGTGCTTGTGTGCACTTTCATAGTTACATATACTGCATTTGAACGGTTTTTCTCCTGTGTGAGTGCTGATATGACTTTGCAAATTCTTCTTCTGTGTACTTTCATAGTCACATATATTGCATTTGAACGGTTTTTCTCCTGTGTGAGTGCTCATATGACTTTGCAAATTATTCTTGTATGCACTTTCATAGTTACATATATTGCATTTGAACGGTTTCTCTCCTGTGTGAGTGCTCATATGACTTTGCAAATTCTTCTTCTGTGCACTTTCAAAGTCACATATATTGCATTTGAATGGTTTTTCTCCCGTATGAGTTCTCATATGTTGTTGCAGATTAGTCTTTCTTGCACTTTCAAAGTCACATATATTGCATTTGAACGGTTTTTCTTCTGTGTGAGTGCTCATATGACTTTGCAAACTCTTCTTGTGTGCATTTTCATAATTACATATATTGCATTTGAATGGTTTCTCGCCTGTATGTGTTCTCATATGCCTTCGCAAGCTATCTTTCCTTGCACCTTCAAAGCCACATATATTGCAGTTGAAGGGTTTTTCTCCTGTGTGAGTGCTCATATGACTTTTCAAACTCTTCTTGTGTGCACTTCCATAGTCGCATACATTATATTTATATAACTTTTCTCCAGTATGAGTTTTAACACTTCGTTGCACGATGTATGCTAATGGAGGATCTATTATTACACGGTCTTCATTGTTACTAGGGATTTCAGTTTTTATATCTAATTCTTCATGTAATGATTCCAGTTTAATCGACCAATCCTTATTATGTTTAACATCATGTTTGAAATCGGAAGCTTCTGAAGGCAATTCCGATATCTGCATCTCTTCTTGTTTTACTGTAACATATGTGCATATTTATATGTGCGTTACTAAATATTACATAAGCATTTAAACTAGTACAAAATCATTTTAAAAAGACGACCAAATTAACCCAATACTAAATGAGAATTAAGAAATAATTAACGTTTACCACAGATCATTATATTACTAATATTTGGTCAATTTTAATTGAAGTTTTCACATTATTACAGTTGTTACAAATTACACGGGCAAGCATTGTAAAAGTACCAAAACTTTTTATAATTGTTTTTTGAAAACCCTCTTTTATTAGTATTTACTCCTACTTGCTTGTGCTATATCACTCAGAATTGATTTTAGGTGTCTAATGCAAATTTGTTGCACCGACTGACGAAGCAAACAATCATGTTGTACCAAGATTTAATCAATTTTATAACGAAATGGACGTGCAACGATCAAAAGATCAATTTAGAGAAGATATACGTGTAAAGTAAAAACAATACTAAAAGGTGAGCTAAACACAAACAACAGCGGTATAGTAAAGTAATAAAAAATGTTCAACCAAATCAAACAAGAATAAACAAAAAATTAGCCGAACAGGACATAAGGTTGAATAATTTCGAAAGAGAACAACAGAAAAGAAACAGAGTACTGTACGGTCTTGAAATGGAAACAGCAAACCACTTTGAACTGGAAAAAATGGTCACAAAGCCAGTAAATGAGAAATTGAAAGGAAAATATGAAGCACGGGACCTAGAAGCGATCCGTCCACTAATAGTAAGCATGATAATATGAGACTTAAATATCAAATGTTTGAAAAAAATTCCACTATCCAAAAATAATAATAGATGACTACACGAAGAATATCTTACATGTGAGAAAATACTTACTTCCGTTAATGTATTAGCTCAGAGTACCAGGAAAGCACGCCATCATAAAATACAGCTCACTGATCGTCGAAAGAAAAAAATGGAAGAAAATGTTATACAACAAGCAAAAAAAAATACTAGAACAAACTAAAGAAGAAAAGAAGAAAACGAAAAAGAGCCACAGATCCGAAGAAGAAGAAGAAAACCAACCGCAGAAGAGATTAACAAGAACGAAAACAAAAACAAACCAAGAATGGTGCAAACTCTTTTGGGTCCTTAGGATTCTTGACATACAGAGTTGCTCATTAGTGCGTCAAAGTCCAATATTAGTATTATTAAAACGATTTGGTAATTTTTCGTTTTATTTTAGTGATGTAGTGCCAAAATGCGTGGACTCTTACGAGGACACAACGGATCCGCTAAATGTTTTTGAAAGGAAATTCTTAAGACGAATATTAGGACCAGCGAAAGACAACGGAGAATGGCGGGTAAAATACAATCATGAAAAATAACAATATTTAGAAGGGCATGCGGAAATTTTACCGAACCGCAATTTACCGAACACATTTGACCGAACACAAATACAATTGATCGAAATACAATTAATCGAATGGTAATTTAGCGAAAGTTTATTATCGAATAAATACTACTGTAAAGCATGTCACCAGCAGATCCATTTTGTCATGACTAACAATTTTAATTTGGTTCTTGTAACCACTCCTCTTACCTTTGCGTACCAATCTGTAATTACATCGTGTTATCGCTAATGAGGTACCTCAAGAATTTATTACTGTAAGCGCATTCTTGGAAGAATTCTTCAGAAGTACAAGCATCAATCTGTAATTACTTCTTAAGGTACCTAATTCATTGTCGTTGGTCGCTGTTTAATTATTAACTAGGGGTATTAGAAGGAAAGATTGAGAGGAAAAGGGTTCGAGGAAGAAGGAGAACATCGTGGATGAGCAACATACGAAACTGGTTGGGAATGAACAGAGAAACGCTGATACATACAGCACGTGACAGATCTCAGAATCTGAGACGGCACCCGGAGCTGCAGACGCAGCTCATGTAGAAGCAACTAAAGTTATGGATAATATCCGTAACAGCGTTAAACTTACTCAAGACGCCCCTCACCACATTGTGTCCAATTCTACAGCAGCAGTTAGTCGAGGGGGTGCAACTTAACTTCCAAGGGCAGATACTATCAAAAGGACAATACGAAATATCCGTCAAAAGCAGAATGCTGCTCCAGCTTTACCAATTGATCGCAATACTACCGTTTTTCCACAAGAATTTATGATCACCAAACGTGGGGAACCGTTTCTATTATTTGATTCAGGTGCTGCACAAGATCGCATTCTAATATTTAGTACGAGGCAAAACCTTCAAATTTTAGCCGAATCCCCGCATTGGTATGCCGACGGTACGTTTAAAACAGTGCCACATCTTTTTTATCAGCTATATACTATTCATGGATTAAAGCAAAATAACGCCATACCATTGTTATATGCGCTGCTACCAGATAAAACAGAAGGTAGATACACTCGATTATTAAGAGAAATAAAGGAACTGCAACCCCTAGTTGCACCATCAACTATAAAGACAGATTTTGAACGTGCCATGATTAATGCAATAACCAATAGCTTCCCTCACTCAACGCAGCGTGGTTGCTTTCTCCATTTTTGCCAATGTGTTTATCGCCAAATCCAGATACATGGTTTGATAGCAAGATATGAAACAGATTCACATTTCGTTCTAAAAGCGATACAACTTTCTGCAATAGCATTTGTTCCTAAGCAATATGTCATCGAAGCCTTTGTAATATTATGCGACGACGACATTCTGCCACCAGAATTGCAACCCGTTGTGGATGACTTTGAGGATACGTGGATAGGACGCCCACAAAAACGCCATCGACGTGAACCACAATTTACACACATTTTATGGAATTGCAATGATGCAGTAGTTCAAGGTTTGCCAAAAACCAACAATTCTATAGAAGGTTGGCATCGAGCTTTTGAGCAACAAATTTCTGCAGACCATCCAAATATCTGGAAATTTATTGAAGCAATTCAAAGGGAACTGGGACTTCACGAAATGCAAATAGAACAGTATGTAGGCGGACAACAACCGACTGGTAGTCGTAAAAAATACAAAGACTGTGCTGAAATAATAAAACGGCTCGGTGAAAACTTTGATCCAAATAATATGCACAATTTCCTACGTGATATTGCACATAATACTAGTTGAAACCTTCATAAAACTATAAAGGGTGCAATGGGCAAGGCTTGTCATAACTAGAGTTGGGCAAACGCATGTTTGCATATCTTTTCCTACTGACTCCTATTAACTTGTTAATTTTTCGTGTATACACGTTTTTTTAATGTTTAGTATATATTACAACTTTACGGCATGTGGCATATGTTCGCGGATATTTTCTCTTTTAAAGGCATGAAAATGCATATTCTAGCAAAAAAAAATTAAAAAATAAAATATCAAACAAATGTTTTGGAAATGAATGTTCTATAATTTCTTACGGGGAAATAACTTAATATTTCCTAAATATCTGACAAGGAGCGTATCCAAACTCATCCGATGGGTTAACGTCGACCTCCTGGGGTGGCAAGGGTGGTGACCAAATTCATCCCATGGTCAAAAATAATCTCTTAATACCCTAATGGGTGTGGTATCTAATCACCCTGGGTTAATGATGTTTACTTCGCTTACTGTAAAGTTTATTGTAAGTTAGTTCCTTGCAGTTGTTAATAAGAATAACACTTCGGAAATGTCTCTTGAAATTGTTTTTAGTGAACGTGGAAAAGTAATGCTAGTGCTTGACGGCTTTAAATTTTCGAACAAATCAGTTTTTCACTGTATAACGATAGTGAAAGTAAAATTGTAATATTTTCCTATGAAACGAACTTACAATTTCTGATGAACATGGAGAAATTATACATGGATGGAACTTTTGATTACTGCTGTAAATATTTTTCTCAACTGTATACAATTCATGGATTGGAAAATGGCCATTACATTCCTCTAGTGTATTGTTTGCTACCAGATACAAAACAGTCAACATGTGAAAAAATGTTAACTGTCCTGTGTGACAAATTATTTTTAATTTTACATGTACCTTTTAAGCCAAAAATTGCTGCTGTAGATTTTGAAGTGTCTATTCATAATGCTTTAAAAACAATTTGGTCACACATTATTATAAAGGGGTGCAGATTTCATTTAGCCTAATCGTGGTATAGAAAAATACAAAAATGTGGACTTTCTGTTTTGTATAACGATAAAAATTCTGAAGTTAGTAAATGGCTTGGTCATTTGTTTGGGCTTCCTTTTTTAGATCCCCAAGAAGTAGGCGACTGCTTTGTATTTGAATTTTGTAACAATCAACCAGAAAATGATAATCTTGTCACATTTTGTATTTATCTTGTAGAAACGTACATTGGAGAAGATGCAAAATTTCCTCCAGAAATGTGGGCGGAAGCTACAGCATCATTAGAAAATACAACAGATTGTTGCGAATCATTCCATTCGCATTTTAATGCTAGTTTTTGTAATTGTCACCCATCTATTTATATATTTGTTAAAAAATTAATTGAATTCCAAGTGGATTCTTATATCAAAATTCAAAATGTTAATTCCATCTAGATGCTTGGGAACGAAAACTCGATGTGAGTTTGTTTGCAATATTTCTCATAGGTATAAAATATTTAATAATAATAGTTATTTGTATACTTAGGCCGCGAAATCATTCTTTAACGTACCGAGAGGAAGATTGCCGCCGAGGCCGCTTGCGGCCGAGGCAAGGCAACCTCGAGGACGTTAAAGAATGACGCGGCCGCAGTATACACAAAATTTTTTGTGCAATTGTGTAGAATCCTCAATAATTATTGATGAAATTTTAAAAATTATAATTTTCGTCGTAAGTAGAAAGACGGCCGCCCTTCATGTTACCATGGAAATGAGATAAATAATAAATAATTTCTAAAAACTGTCCATTCTCATGTGTCAAAATAAATATGTATGTATATGTGACATTCAGTTTAACGGCCGTCGCTATGACAACGGCCGTCGCTATGACCACGGCCGCGAAATTAAATTTTACGGCCTGCATGGCGTACGCGAAGTTGTCACTTCGCGTACAATTGCACAAAAAAATATGTATGTATATGTGACATTCAGTTTAACGGCCGTCGCTATGACAACGGCCGCGAAAGTAAATTTTACGGCCGTCGCTATGACAGCGGCCGCGAAATTAAATTTTGCGGCCTGCATGGCGTACGCGAAGTTGTTACTTCGCGTACA
>JABXWE010105605.1:0-21152 GCA_014611495.1 Limonius californicus | reverse complement strand
TAAAAAAATTAAAAATTAAAAAAAAATTAAAGCACTGAATGATACAATTACAAAATCAATTATTTTTCATGTGCTATGTCTATTTGGGATATAGAAACGTCTAAAAGAGTGAATCAGAATATCTTGAGGACCATAAACCCTTATATATTAACTAATCGTCATAAAACTCTTGGAAATAACTCGGCTAACTGTATATGGTAGACTGTTATACCAGCTTGTAGAAAGTCAAGTTGTAGTTCATTACGTATCTGGTTTATGAAAACTTTCAAAATATAAGCTATGTAGCTCTCCCCAGGAAATTATTTTTCACAAAATATGGAGTCAATTAATTGTATTCGAAAAACAACATCCTAAAGGACAACGATGACTGGATATAGAGGTACCTTACAAAATACATGTGGATTGTCACCCTGCTGCATTCCCATTGGCTACGAATTATATGTTCAGCGGCGTCTTTATAAAACATTTGTACACCACTTCCAGATTTACATGATACACTGACCATGACTTTTAATAAATTTACATCATTTCTGGTAGCATCCTATAAGCCAGCATCATAGAAGATCACTTGTCATTTTCATAACATCATTCCGAAAATACGATTCCATCAAACAGATTCTGTTGTTTCCACTAACAACTGTTTTTTGTGATTATATCTACTGAATTAAACTTTATAATTTAACAATTGTCAGGTAATAATAATCATGACAGTCCGGCTTTATCAAAGACATACATTTTGTTTTCCACAGGTAACCCTATAAACAGCAACCCAAAATTTAGACGGATTACTGCTAAATTATTGATAGTTTAAAAATTAGTACAGTTCCCTATTGTGGACTAACATTGTGTGAAAGATTTTGAAAACGTTAGATTTTGAAAGAGTAATTCGGGAACTGGTCATAGGACTGCTGAGGGTTTCAGCGCCTTTCTATTGACAAATGTTTCCAAAAATTGGGTAATTGGTTTCATTCAGCTGGCTGCCTGTATGTACTATTTTCGCCTTAATATAAATTTTAATATAATTTCTAATTATAAATTATGTAGTTATATTTAGTTCTTCAGTAATTCTCCTCTTAAGCCGGAAATGTCATTTTTGATGTTGAAAGTTTTACACTAGTATCGTATTTTACTAGAAGTTTTCAACGGAGTAAGCATAAGATTTTCTGATAGTAGATAAACTGTCCAGTTTATATGTAAGTATATATTTCTTTCTTTCTTTCTTCCTTAGTCAAATGCTCTTTTACCGCAGAAGCAGTGTCGAATACAGTGCATATATATTTAAGTACGTTGATCAGTTCTGCACATTTTACTGTGGAAAGATTAAGCATTAGCTGTAATGCGATCAGTTTGCATTCAACACAGTAGAAAATTTACTTATCGTGATCGCTCTTTGTATGGTACATAAGTTCCATGGGAAAGTTACCTTCTGAACATAAAAAAATGAATAGATGTAGGATTTACACCGCAATTTGGCTGAAGCTACTTGCAAAATAGCTTTTTTAAAAGACATTTAACAGAAAAACAACAAAGCAATTATATATTATATATTGTTCGTTTCCGTGCGGTGATTTTAAAGGCGCAAGAATAACTGGAAAACGTCTCGATTTCTATTTTTTATAATGAGCAAGTTTCAAACCTTGTTTTGAATTCTTACTGAGACAAAAAACCCAACCATAATTTAAGGCTCTTATATTTTACAAACCCGTAACCGCAACGTTTCAGAAAATAAATTATGTTCTACAAACGTTGTATATAAAGAGTCATCGACAAAAGTGACAAAGCTAGCAGTTATGTATAGTCAACACATCTTTTCATGTCGTTGTTAGTAACAATAAACGCTGATACAAAATATGAACATAAAGATGAACATGAAAAATATTATCATATTAGCAATATTTACAAATAAATTTAGATCAATAACCGATTCTTAGCTAAGCTTATATCTCAATTTAGTATAGAATATAAAATTCACTATTATATTGGTATATCAATTCAAAGTACGATTATCAGGTTTAAATAATGTTTAAATTGCTTTCAGAAGTACTAAACAGCAATAAATGTAAGCAAATTGTATAAATATTTAAAAAATCTAATTATTTAAAATTATTAAAAATATTAGCAACAGTGACGAAGGTAACTGATGTAGTAACGGACAATAGATAAATTTAAAATTAACAAACTAAACATTCGTTTTTACTGTAGGGCTGTAATAATACTATTGTAAAAGCGACCAATTAACCTTCTTTCGGCGATAAATTACAAATACATGTATTTTAATTTCTCAGAACTTCGTCTATACTTAAATTCAATACATCGGTTTTATAGATCTATTGTTTTTAATTTTCGGAGAGAAATTGATGAGAAACAGATTGTCTATATAAGGCTACTAATAGCTTCAGTACTTTTGTCAATGACTGTAGATGCCTAGTTCTAAAATGAAGAGTAATGCAACTGCTGCTGACTATTTGTCTCCGGTTTGATTAATTTTGATTATAAACACGAGTTTTAGTCACCAAATAATGCTCGTGGCGAGTAACATTGTTGTCATATAATTTTTTATTAAAGAACTCTAACTAACTAACTCAAACAAGTTCCGTTACGTTCTCCAAGCTTCCACTTAAATGAAATTTAAAACTAAAAATGAGATCAATTATTCATAATTCAATTAACATCTGATTTTAAACCTTGGCTTAAGTTGAAATTCACGAAAACTGTCGGTTACTATCACCACAATTTGAAGCTTAGCAAAAAGCAACATGCAAACTTTTATTGTAAAGTTCTTAATATTGTGAAATTTTAAATAATTTTTGCAAGCATCGACATTTTAAAATATGAAGTGTTACACTCTAAGTTCTTTGATAAACTTTCAGAACAAGTTGCTAAGTTAGTAATCTTTTGTTAAACACCTTCCTCTTGGGGATCATTAAGTTAATAGTTTTGATTTGACTCTTAAAATTCCTCAAGTTGCTGTCTCCCTCAAAGTTTCAGCACGGGGAAAAATACGAACCTATCAATATTAATTTGGACAAGTTAAAACGAATTCGCAATAGAGGGAACAAAAACAATACCTCAAGCACTTAAATTAATCACCAAATCGCCAATACTATTTCTATTTCGCACTTCCGGCTATTCCTCATACCAAACATTTTCTAATTGCTTGGTTGAACTGAAATGTACTTTATTTCCAAACTCCACCAGCAAAAGCCTTTTAGTATGACTACTCGTGTTAGCGTTCTTCTTATCCTTGTGGATTATCGGATTTGTCTCGTTATAAAGGCTGCAGGTTAACCCTAAAAAACGGTTGGCACCCTGATAATTAACCCTTTTAATAGGATTTATTAATTTATTTACATCCCCAAATTGCCGTAATGCTGTCCCTCAGTTCTAAAGTCCGAACCGGCACTTGTTTATTGGATTAGACCTCTATTTTGTTCCCACAATAAAAAGGTCAGTATTTATAGCTGGGGAAACGTTATATACCAAGATCGGTTACAACCTTTACTATTTTATCATTAAGAACATTTGTGATGTATCTTTTGCAGCTTCATAACTGCTGTAGTCATTTACTTTGCTAACCCCTCTTTATTCTGTAATGCCTTTTGTAATACACTATGTAGTTATCCCAACACACCTATTTAAATTATAAAGAAAATAGTACATAGTTGTTGAACAATTTTGTATTTTGATTGGCACCACAGCAGTGTCGCCGAACTCTTTGATTGGAAATTATTAAATGGGAATAATCTCGTAATTTTATATTTCAGAACGTTGGGGTGGAGCATGCTAGACAAATAAATAGTATCTCAAGCGTTAATTAAGGGTAGGTGATATTGAATTTCCATAACGGTGTTCAAAATCAACATTATATCCATACGTTAGACAGAGTCATCCATACTGTAGTGTGCGTGCACTACATTCACATCGGATCGCCTTGCTATGGGTTATATATATATATATATATATGTTTTTGTTTTGTTTACTAAGTTACCATTTTTACATCAATAAACAAACACGTTTCCCAAAAGCTCCGTCAATTCTAATATATAGTATCTGGTATCAAACCAGATCGCTATAATACATTGGTCAGGGTCATCCATGTCACTTTTCAATATGTATTGCAGAAAGTATCTGTAGATACGTAGGCTCGTGGATAACTCGACCTGGTCTATCCGACAGTGATGTAGAAAATTCTACCTTCACTTCCGATTTAACCGAAAGTAACTTCTCACATTTCTATTTTAAAAAAGAAGATTACATATTTTAAACACAAATAAAATAAGGGAGTTATTATGCTCCAAGTGAAGATCAAAATTATACATAGCATACATTACTTTTTGAAGGCAATCAGATATTATAAATAATCACGAAAGAAATTACCTCACAGTTGACCCATCATATTATGAAATCGTATTAACATCGTCATTTTTTGCAAAATGATTTATCTTCTCTTCGGAAAGTTGTTGAACTAGAATGTACATCTTCAAATTGATTGTGCACTTAATATATCATTGCTACATTGGGAACTATTTTCTAATATCAGGCATCCAGTGGATGGATAAGTAATGGCGAGCCAATTCGTTAGCCTGTTAAATTTTCAGACTTATCGCCTATGAATTACTAGATCCAAGGACTTTCAAAAATACTGTGCATTGAAGATCATCAGATAACAGATAAGATTGATAACAACAATAAAAATAAAATAATGGCTCTGCTAACTACCCGATGGTTCTGCCCACGGTGGATCAACAATACTAATCAGAACTGCTTTCCCTCATCACAAACTCCCACCATACTGTATAAATAAAATACAAGCTGCTAAAATTCAACTGAATTTGAAACTCCAGCTGATAACAATAGCGTCACTATACTCACCTACAAGACATACAATCACGCCAAGAGTACAGAGAGTTTCTTGGTACTAGAGGAAATAAAAGCTTACTCGATGATGATTGGAATGTCAAACACACAGAATAGGTTTCAGAATAATCATCACAAAAGGAAGGAATCTACTAGCCTTACGAATAGTCAATTCAGCTACCTTTCAACGGGAGAGCCGACATACTGGCGCAGCGGCCCAAATAAACGAACCAGATCTTTTGAACTTCGCCGTGACTCATAGATTACTAGATACCTACACCAAAATAGAATCCAACCTAGGTATATCATCCGATCACACGCCAATTATAACCCTTAACTCGAATAAAATTGAGAAAACTGCTGCACCTGAAACGTGCACCAACAAAACTGACTGCACCTCATACTGGCAATATCTAGATTCTAGACCCTAGACCTTAACATTTCACTAAAGCGACAAGCGCATCTGGACAAAGCTCTGCAATGCTTCACACAACTTCTTCAAGACGCAGCGATTTGGGCATTTCCATCTGACCGATAAACTTCAGAAGAAATTGACAACGTTCCTCGATACATACGCGAAATGGTAATAGAAAAACGCTTAGGTACGAAAAGATGGCAAACCTTAAGGAATCAAGCAGATAAAACTATATATAACAAACTTACCCATCTACTCCACAGAAACATTTCATAAGCGAGAAATAAAGAATTCGAAAATTACATTACAAACTTATCTAAAGAAGATTACACAATTTGGAAAGCCACTAACAAATTCGAAAGACCGAAAACCACCGTCCCAGTCAAAAACAAGATGGCAGCTGGGCACAAAGAGAAAGCGAATACATTCGCTGAACATCTTTCTTAAAAATTTTTTAAACCAACTCAGCCACCTCCCGAAACCAACGATAACAAAGTCAAAGATTTCCCAGCTCTCGCCCCAATAAAAGCATTCTCCCCTAGAGAAGTTCTACAAGAAATTAAATACCTTCAAAATAATAAAAAGTCGGGGTGCGACCAGGTGAAATGCTTACATACTTACCCAGGAAAACTTTAGCTCTGCTTACTATAATCTTTAATGAAATGTAACGCCTACCCTATTATCCACTAATATCGCAAATTATTATGGCTGTCAAACCGGGAAAGCCACCTAATTAACCAACATCTTATCAACCCATAAGTCTGTTGATCATACCATCCAAGCTGTTTGAAAAACTACTCTGCAGACGGTTAAAAAATGACATCGATATAGACGGTATCATACCAGGCCACCAATTCAGGTTTCGAGAAAGACATTCTACCATTCAGCAGTCACACAGAATAGTTAACACAATTACAAGAATCCTAGAAGAACCCAAATACTGCTTGGGGGTTTTTATAGATGGTGCCGCAAGCCTTTGCTCGTATCTGGTATGCAGGACTGTTACACAAAATAGAACTCCACCTCTCCAGTCCACATTACTTTCTCCTAATACTCTACCTGACCGACAGATACTACCAAACTAAGGACAATAATGAAACACCTGACTACTATAAAATGCATGCTGGTTGTTCCTCCAGGTAGCGTGCTTGTGCCGTTTCTGTACCTGCTGTATACAGCAGACGACGCACCAGCGAAAATACAATAATGTTTACAATCGCGGACGATTCAACGATACTAACAACAAACGAAGACCCACATGAATCATCAGACATCTTGCAGCAGCACTAAAACAGCTTAAACTAATGGCTAAAGAAATGGAGTACAATGTTAAAAGAAAAAAAAAACTCAACACGAATCACATTCACCAACAAACGCAATAGGTGCCCTTCAACTGCATGCTAATAATAACTCCATTCCCACATATATAGAGGTGAAATACCCGGGTCTTTATCTAGATCAACGACTAATATAGAAAGCTCATATGCAAGCAAAGAATAAACAAATGGATCTGAAACTGAAGTAATTATACAGGCTCCTTGGAAGACGCTCACAACTCTCACTGGAGAACAAAGTTTTACTTTACAAAACTACAATCGAAGCAATTTGGACGTATAGTGTTCAATTGTAAGACTGCGCGAAACCATCCACACAAACACAAAAATCCTTCAAAGCTTCAAGTTTAATATGTTGAGAATTATGGCCGACGCACTTTGGTATATAACCAACAAGACGCACCATGCTGACCTACGCATCCCTTAAATAACAGGCGAAATACGTAATTTAGCCAAGAAGTTCGACAAAAAACTACCAGGACATGAGAAGACCCTAATCCAACAACTCTCAGAAGAGCCACAAGAGATCAGGAGATTGAAAAGAAAATGGCTTGAGGACCTGATCTAATCAGATGAAGACGACTGAGGCGATCCCAAAAATCAGAGCGGTAGCAATCTTTTAACGGTTCCTTCCTCCATATTTAACACAATCAACCAATTGGCTTATTACTCTAAATACTATTGAGTAGATCGTAAATATACAGTTATTAATTTAAAAAAAAGAAAACATATATTATCTTATATATTCTTTGAGGCTTTCGCGGTTTCTCGAACTGTCAATATTACAACAGTGCCATGTGCTTAGATTATTTAAACCTTGGGGCGGACAAGGATTCGATCTTAATGTACTTTGTTTGCCAGGACTATAATACTTAATCGGCTTATGCCTGTTAGCTGTTTGCGAACCCATACAAACTAACGTTTCGCAAGACATTGCAGCTTGCATCTTCAGAGTGAATAGAACACTGAACTAAAATCCAGGAAGCGGAGGTATTTAAACCTCTTTGAGCCAGTCGGGTAGAACGACGGAGTTTTGGTTGGCTGTCATCGTTAGGCCAAGACGGATCCGGTGGAGCGTGATCGTGAGATCGATGATGCTTAGGAGTCCTTAGAGGGTAAACTACTGGAGTCCAAGATTTACTGAGTCTAAACCATCCTCCCTGTTTATGCTGTTAGGTTGTTTCTCAATTTCAATTGCTTCACGTATGATACGACGGAAGTAATGAGATACTCTGGCGAGTACCCGAGCATCATCAAAGTCCATCTTATGCGCAGTTAAACCAATATGTTCAGCCACCGCAGATTTTGTGATGGGTTTGTGTTTGCAATCACCTTTGTGCTCTCGCAATCTTAACTCAATGGCACGACCAGTTTGTCCGATGTAGTTTGAGCCACAAGAGCAAGGGATGTTGTAGATCCCGGCTGATCTTAAAAAGTTCAGATTGTGTTTCTTCTTTGTGAAAGTTAAGGATCTGTAAGGGTTCTATCGTTGAAAATGTCATTCGGAACCCAAGTTAAGCTGTAGATCTCCGCTGTCGTCCATATTGTATAATGACGATGAATGTAAATTATTAATATAAAGTTATTATTTCCGAAATACCAAGCAGGCTCTTACATGAATAATACAGCTGTTAAAATGAAATATTATTCGATTCTGTTAGTTGCATAAAATGTTTACCCAAATTGAGGTCGCGGCGCAAAACGTTGTTTTTGGTCAAGTTTAATTAGTCTTAATGTCATTTTTTTCAAACATTCTGTATATGAGGTTTTATCAAAAAGTTTTTTTTGCATTTATTTCAAAACATTCATATTTATTCATCAATTGGTACCCTTCAAAGTAGTTCCAATCGCCTATAACACACTTATGCCAACGTTATTTGCGCAAAACACTTCTGAAACGCACTTCAGCTCGTTCATCGATTGTGTTTCTATTTCCTCTATGGTCGTCGCGAAACGTTATCCTCTCATGGTTCTGTACATTTTGCGAAACAAGAAAAAGTCGCATAGAGCCATGTCCGGCGGATATAGTGGTTGAGGCATCACATCATCATACAGTGTTGTTTTCTGACAAAAAATCACTAACAGGTAGTCAAACTGGGGTAGTGCGGTATCGTGGTGCAACATACACGAGTTGTTTTCTACAATTCTGGCCGTTTTTTCAAAAGTTCCAGGTAATACTCTTTATTGACCGTAGGACCTGGTGGTAAAAATTCGTAATGGAATATACCGTTATAAACGAAGACAACAATAAGGAGAACCTTTACATTTGATCAAACTTGACGTGCTTTTTTTTGGTCTTTCCTCTTCAGGATGCTTCCATTGAGACGATTAAGCATTTCTTTCAATGCCTAACCATACACCTACGTTTCGTCATCTGTTATGACGTGTTGAAGCAATTCTGGATCTTCAACCACTTCAGTCAACAATTGCTCAACACATTTTATACGAAACAAATTTGACTGCCACTCATTTCATGCCCAAAACGTCAGTAAAAGCTTTTTCAGCAACTTTCGTAATAGTGATTCGGCGATTATCAAAAACAATTTTTGTAATTTTTTCCTCGTTTTCGTCGGTAGTTGATGTTTTCTCTCTCGTCATCTTCAACGTCTTCACGACCTTCTGTGAAACATTTATACCACTCACTAACGTTTTTTTAGCAGCAGACTTGTCAAAAGGTTTCTCCAAGAATTCCATCACACTGTTGTACTTTATTTTATTTTTAGCACAAAATATCATGCAAATTTCTTGTTCCGTCATTTTCAAACTTTAAAAATCGGGAACTCGATTAGCTATAGGTGCACATCGAATAAGTCCAATCACAAACCTCTATTCATTAACTGGACAACTTCCCTTAAAATACAGACTTTCAACTCAACTAATACCTATAGCTTACACCATTCAAATCGCCGGCAATCCAAACCAACCCCAGTATAACTCCATAAACCAACCATTATTCCAAAATCTATACTCCCAACCCCAAAGAATATCCCCTCCTTTCAACGTTCGAGCCAGTCAGCAACTCTCTGAATGCCAGATGGCACTACCAATTACACCAGTCCCCAAAGCCCTCCTCCCTGGACCACCAACCCCCCAAAAATCAACCTCGAACTAACAAGATTCTGCAAATCCACTACCACCCCAGGCATATACAAAACCCACTTCCATGAAATGCTTTCTCGCACTAAAACCAAAGTAATTTTCACTGATGGCTCAAAATTCAATAACACTGTCGGATGCGCATTCTTATCCAACCAAGTGAACAAGAAATTCAAATTACACGACATGACAACTGTCTACAGTGCAGAACTGTACGCAATAAAAGAAGCCTTGATATACATCCTAAGTGGCAAGGAGAAGAAGTTCACCATCATTACAGATTCTATCAGCGCGCTTCAAGGCTTACAAAACGTTTATTCAACAAATGAGTACATCAACGAAATTCAGAACATAACATACCATATACAATCAGAAAACAAAAATGTACAATATCTATAGATCGCATTACACGCAGACATATATGGACACGAATCAGCAGACAAATATGCGAAAGAAGCCACTCAAATTAAAACCTACAGTACAGGTCAGACTTGAAAACCTACGTAAAACAATACATACCCACCAAATGGCACAACGAATGGATAAACATAGCAGAAAGAACACATTCTTCAAACCTCCACTCCCCCTCAAATGGATAGACAACAAGGACCTAAGTACAATAAAAGAAAAGACTGTGCTAAACCACCTTAAAATCGGTCACACAAAAATCACTCCCGATTACCTGCTTCAACCCACCTGTGATACATGTGAAGAAATCCTTACTGTGAATCATTGTGTGCCAGCGCCCCAAGTTCACAGTAGCACGAACAAAACACGCTATCGGAGACTCTCTTCAAAGAACATTACTTAAAATAGCAGTCTTCATTAACCACCTTAGAGAAATTCAAGTTTTTAATTCCCTACAGCATACACCGTGAAATGTGGTGCCATAAGACCTAACCAACAAACTTCCCAATAAAAAAAAATCGGGAACAGCACAAAATGCGTCTTACTTATTCAAAAACAAACTATACATCCAATAGGGCCGAACATAATTAACATTTCATGAACACGTGTATCAACATCAGGAAAAAAGATGGGTTCAATTGGATATGTATAGCGCCCGTAATTCAAATATTCCAGGAACTTTTTGATCAAACCTCGTATTATTTCGGTATCTTTTTTGTCTTCACTCGCAACATTTCATTGCCCCTAAACACCCACTACTACAAATCAAACCTATACGCGTCCATTGCATAAGATGCATACTCGTATGTATTTTAATGTTTGATAAGTTTATAGTTTGAATTAAAAAAATTCTCTTGTGCTTATGGAGGAATAAACGCTACAAACGCAGTACACGTATTAATTTAAGAAAGTTCTGACAAATAAAATATGCGAGCAACTAATCGAAAGTTATAAAGATAAATTTAAAGATGTATGACATAATAAAACGTAAAAAAGCTGCAGTAAAAGAACATTATTTTTCATAACTATATTCCCGCAACGTTTCCTGAAATTCCACAAGATAGATGTCTTGAAACTGAAAAGAGACACGGTAGCTGTGACAGATGCAAAAGTATGGATGCAGTTATTATTAACTTCGGGGTACAAATCGCACGCCGGCAGATCAAGAGTTGATGATGCAGGGTGTTAAACTATACATCTACCTTCGTGTTAATAACCGCGCTGTGCACTTCAACAGTCAAATAATTGGTTTACTTAAACAAAAACACGTTCTATGATCGGCCGCGGATAAAATAGCCGAGGGCGCAGAGCAGTCAAGAATAGATTCCCTCAATATTGTTCGTTAACAAAATGTCATTACACAGCTTTACAGTCTGTAATTATTCATTTCGAATATTGAATTTTAAAAAGTTGCACTCAAAACGGTGTAGCGCGCCCTAATTTTCAGTTGCCACCTGCGCTTAATGCACTTCGTTAGCAAAACGTGTTCTTAGTCTTTCATTAATTATTTAAAATTGATTCTCTACAAAAATTCTGTCACGCATATTAAAAATGCGCGCTATTTATATTTGTCAAATAATCAGTGATTATGTCTACAACACGTTCGTTTACGATCACTTTGTAAAGGTAGAAGATCTATAAGACATGCCAATATAATAACAGCTCACTATTTTTAAATATCTTTAAATAATTATACTGAATCTCTGCTGCTTTTTTATTTCACAGTATCCGGTACATAACAGCTTGCCGCCAATTTAAAATCAATTCCACCATCTATAGCGTTGTAAGGTAAGTCGAGGAGATATGGACAGGGAGGAGAGTCGGACAAACCTGTAAATACTTCACTAGCTTGTCACCTATCGAAATTATTACTCTACTGTAATCATGACAAAATGGTTCCAGCGGTTGAATTACAAATCCGCGCGATTTCAACTAAAATATTCACAACTGTTCGTTTATAAGTGCATAGAAGTTTTTGGTACATCACTTCAAGGGATAAATTACAGCAGTTAAGGTAAGTTTTTTATCAATAGCCGTGTAACTAACATGAAGTGGATTGAACATAACCTAAAAACATCTTCAGTTTTGTATCGAAGGCGCCAAGGATGGGTGGTCCATCTCACCACGAAATTTAGGATAGATGGACCATCCAAAAAGAGGACAGACAGGCCGAGTGTTTCCAAGCTTTTTTTATATTACACACATACCTAATATTTATAAAAGAAAGAAAGATGCACCAACTAGAGGGGAATGGACCGGTCAACATTTGGAAAATGCTGTGAAGGCAGTCAGAGAAACAGGGGGGTTAATGAAACAAGGAGAACCTTTGGAATACCTTAAACTACACTATTGAGAAAAATGAACTCGAATAATATAACTAAGAATGATTGTCTTCGGCCAGACTCATTACTAGGGGAGGACGTGGAAAACAAATTGGTGACTCACATACAAAAAGTTTTGGCAAGAAAGGAGATACAATTAGTGTTGTGACTTGTAATGCAGAAGGTGTTTTTCTTCCCCTTTTTGTATTTTTAAAGGGAAAAACAAGAAGATCTGGGAGGGATCTACAATTAGAATGTCTAAAAAACCGACCTACGTTAAAGCTGATGTTTTCATTGAATGGTTACAAGCGCACTTTTTACCTAGAAAAATGCCCGGGAACGTTCTCCCAATACATGACGGTCACACTTCTCACACTACTAATCTAGAGTTGCTGGAATTCGCGGAACAAAATGATATAGTATTGCTCTGTCTACCTACACATACCACACTCTACCTACAGCCCTTAGATCGAGTGTTTTTTAAATCATTAATGGAAACAAATCCTGGGCGAATGACAAAAAGTCCGCAATTTGGAAAACTTCTTGCAGAATCATGGCAGAAATCAGCTACTGTGGAAAATGCAGTATCGGCATTTCGTGCTACCGGAATTGTGCTATTCAATCCTGAGGCTATTCCTGATTATGCATTCATTAATAACAGTAGAGGCAGCACTTCCACAGAAGACCCAAATACGTCACAAACTGGAACATCACATGATCAATCCCAAAGACAAGATGAAACACTGAAATAACAAGAAGATAAACAAGACCAAGCAGGAGAACAAAGTTTAGAGGAAGGGCAAAAAGGAACACCCAGTAAACTTCTAGAAACCATTTCACCAATACCTTCAACATCTGCAGTAGAAAACGCCCGGAAACGGGGAGGAAATATCAAGTCCTGTGGGCTATAAAGATTTACGTCCAATTAGTATTCTTCCTACTTTGTCAAAAATTTTGGAAAAGGTTATGGAGTTGCAATTACGAACGCATTTGAACAAATATAACATAATACCGGAATGTCAAGCAGGTTTTCGCCCAGGTCATAGTTGTATGACAGCGCTTACCAATGTAATAGACAACATAATTGAAGGATGTGATAAGGGTATGGTGTCGGTGCTGGTATTGTTAGACTACAGTAAAGCATTTGACATGATTGATCATACAATCATGTGTGCCATAATGACTTTTATAGGCCTTTCTAATGACGCTGTTTCTTTGTTCATCAATTATTTAAATAACAGAAGCCAAATAGTTAAACTTTCTGATTCATGCTCAAATTCACGAGAAGTTACACGAGGAGTGCCACAGGGATCTATTCTTGGTCCACTCTTATATATTATCTATACATCCACATTTCATGGTTATGTAACAACATGTAATACTCAGATGTATGCTGATGATACTCAGTTATATTGCTCTTTTATGATTGATAATCTCCAGCAGGTTATGACGGGTATTAATCGTGACTTGGAGAGTATATCTAATGTATCAAAAAATCACTGCCTAAAAATTAATCCCACTAAATCTGTAATGTTGTTCTTTGGAAATAAGAAAGATGTAGCAGTGCTTAAAAGCGATCTCAACATCAATATCGACGATGTTGTACTTCCGGTATTTGAAGACGTTAGAAATTTGGGTCTTATACTTGACGGCAGCCTGAGATTCAAAACACATATATCGAATTGCATTAAAAAAGCTTACCTAAACTTGAAACTCATATATCCCCACAGATTATACCTATCGGTAGCCATTAAAACAATTTTGTGTGAAGCTCTTGTAATGTCCCATTTTGCCTACTGCTCTCAGGTATACGGCTCATCTCTTACATATGACTCCAGTCAGCAAATTCAAAGAATACAGAACTCTTGTATAAGACTCATCTTTGGTATTAGAAAATTTGAACATGTTTCACATAAATTACCTGTGTTGGGTTGGCTATCTATGGCAAATAGAAGGAAATTGTAAAGCGTGACTTTTTATTATAAAATTATATTGGAAAAGCAACCATCTTATTTACATCGTAAAATTTCATTTAGGGAAGATGTGCATAATGTAAATATTCGTTTTAAAGGTACCATCACGCCACCTCTCCATAAGACGGCTCTCTTCCAACGAAGTTTCACTTACCAAATATCAAAATTTTATAATTCTCTTTCCATGGAATTTAAAACATTCTCTATTTCGCACTTTAAATATCAGTACAGGAAACTCCTGCTTAATGAACAGTCGCAAAACTAGCTTCTTGACAAAGTTTTTTTAGTTAGTGTTTTGGAAAGTGTTTTATTGCTGGCCTGGTAATTCTTGGTTGGGTGTGCTGCATATGGTTGTTTTGGGGCTTCTCTAATTTAATTTAATTTGTCTAATTTGATTGAATTTAATTCGAGTTAATTTAATTTAATTTAATCTAATTTAATTTAATTAATTTCATTTCATTTCATTTCATTGATGTGTAGAAGATTTCTTTTTTATTCTTTTCCTTTTGGTATTAGGCATTTGATTCTTAATATGTTTTTTCTGTGTAAATCAAGGTTCAGTGGAAGAGCAAGCGCATCAGCTTGAACTGCGCCTTGTGATTTCTCATAATTATGTAATTTATTATTTGTAAAATGTGCAATATGTCCTTTGGGAAATAAAGACCTTTATTATTATTATTATTATTATTATTATTATATTGCTACTCTTTTGAGTTACTTCTTACTCACGTGAAGCGAAGGTTGATATTATTCTGAAGGGATAGAACATAGGACATTTTTGGGGTCATCAACTTGGGACGAAGTCATAATACACCGTTGGGGCAGGAGTGGTACGGAAACGTTGGAGGATACTGTTAAGACTAGGGAAGGTAGGAGGAAAATGGAGCAAGAGAAGAGAATGTTAGAAACAGAGCGGAAAAAGAGGGATGAACCAGATATGAGGGGTAGAGAGGAGCTTGAGAGGGAAGAAAAAGAAGTTACCAGTAAGGAAGCTGCTGAGAAAATGGACATTTCCTTGGATAGGATGATGAGGTGGCTTGAGAATAACAGTAAAGAGATGAATGCGAAGTTTGACAATAATAGTAAAGAAATGAATGCGAAGTTTGACAATAACAGTAAAGAAATGAATGCAAAGTTTGACAATAACAGTAAAGAAATGAATGCGAAGTTTAACAATAACAGTAAAAGGATGGAAGAAATGAATGCGAAGTTTGACAATAACAGTAAAAGGATGGAAGAAATCAGTGCGTATAACAACGAGATGGGTAAAAATTTGAAGGAAGAGATGAAAACAATGAGAGATGAAATGAAGGAAGAAATGGGTGGGATCAATGCGACGAGTGCTAGGTTTGAACAGAAATTGGACGATAACAACAAGGAGATGAGGGAAAACATAAGTAGAATTGAATTAGATACCAAACTGTTAGAAGCCAGACTTAAGGGTGAAATGGAGGAGAAAAGTGAAGAGTTAAAAGAGGTCAGGAGTTGCTTTAATAGATTTTAAGATACGAGCAAAGAAATCAGAGAAGAGATGGAACGGAAAATTGAAAATGTGGGTAGGAAATTTGGAAAATCTAGCAGCGAGTCTGCGGAAAAAGACATGTTTGAGTTGAAAAGTGGCATGGATGAAAGAGTTGATGAACTGAAAGGTGTGTGGGAACGAGAGAAGTTGGTGATTAACGAAAAACTTGAGTCAGTTGAGAAGAAGGTAACAAGGAACAGTGGTGGGACTGGAGCATACATGTTGGGGAATAACTTCAGTCAAGAGGTGCCGAAATTTGATCCGGAGCTACAGAAGCATCCCAGAACATTTATGCTTAATCTGAGAAGGTATTTGGAGAATCTTCAAGTACAGGTAGGGTGCAATTACGACGCATATCTGGAGCAGAGTGTGATAAGAAGTGCGATGCGAAATAAGGCTGTAGTTTGGTTTCACACTATTTCCAATGAATGTGACAACTTGGACAAGCTTAAAGAGTTGTTCTTAAAACATTATTGGGGTAACAGTGTAGAGTCATTGATAAAGCAGGACTTGATGGGGGACAGGTATAATGGAAGTAGGGGTTTGACTAGGGTTGAATATGCGACCCAAAAGTTGTTTACATTTCAGCAATTTGACAAGTACAAAGACGCAAGGGTGGTTATACCGATTCTGGCAGCGCAATTTGATGTGACGGTGTCCGGAGACGTGATCCATAATAACGTGACCGAGTAGGAACAATTTTTGAATGTGTTACGGGCTTTTGATCACATAGAACGTCACGGACGCAACGGTAGGGCGAGGAACAGTCAATTTGACAACAGTGACAGGTTCGGTAGGAATTACGGGAGTTTTAGTGGGAATCGAGGAAATGATACTTGTATAACCGGGGTTCGTACACATACCCAGATAGGTATCGTATGGGTAATAAGGATTTCGAATGCGGGTGAAACAGGGAAGGAAGGTATGCTGGAAATAATAGAACTGACCAAAGATTGAATTACCGAAATGCAGGTGCATATGTACGACCGTATTATGACCAACCGAGGAGTGACGGGGGTGCGGAAAGTGCTCAGAGGAACCATCGTCAGGAAGAGGATCATAGGGAACCGTATGGGGAATCAGGCAATAGGGGTTATGTAAACACGGTGACAGTCGAGCCAACGAGGAAACCGGAGGAGGTGGTGGACGTACAGATCCATCGACCTCCGGATTTTTAGGAGGGAGTACCATTGTCGCAAACCATTTGTATTGTCATCCAAAAGAATTTATTAGTTATCCGGATGGTGGTACTCAACAGACATTATTAATTAAAGCTACTTTGTTACAGTAGAGACAGTGGTGCTGAATTTTCATTGGTACACGAAGGGGTCGTTGACAGCAATGTTGAATTATTCCGGAAACATATAGTCCGGATACGAACTGTGAATCTGGTGACAGCAACTAAGAAGAGAATCAATTCGGTAAATAAACAGCTGAATTATGAGTTAACTTTAGATGGTGGAGTGAAGTTGAATGCAGAGATGCTTATAGTACCCAACATGTCCGTGGATTTGATTATTGGTATGAACACGTTAGATACTTATGGGATGATTGTGAATATGGAAAGGAAAGCATTGTGTTGTAAAGGGAAAGAGTTTAAGTTTTGCATGAGAGAAATAAAGGTGGATGGTGGCACAGAAACAGAAATAAACGTGAATCAAATAGGGGGTATGCTACGGGGATACCAGAAGAAAATAAAGGGGTTGGGCATAAGATAATTCATACCGATAAGAAATATATGGGAATTGTTGAGGGATTACTTCAGCAGTATAATAGGGTGTTGGCTGGTGAGCCAGGGGGGCGAAAGGTTACGTCCATAGGTTGCAGGTGAAGAACGAAGATTCGTTTCATTGTAAAAGTTACTTAGTTTCATATGCGTACAGGGAGAAGGTTAGAGTACAGATCAGGGATATGGTAAAGAAAGGTATAATAGAACCGTCGTCAACAAGGTTCATAAACCCGATCGTGGTGGTAGGAAAAAGCAATGGGTCGATTAGATTGTGTCTGGACGCCAGGCAGTTAAATGCAAGAACGATACCGCAGTTTGAAACTCCGAAGAATATTGAAAGTATTTTGGGAAATCTAGGTACTAAAAGATTCTTTACAAAATTGGATTTAAGGAATTCATTTTGGTTAATACCACTGCATGAAGGTTCAAGGGGATATACAGGGTTTAGTATAGATGGGAACGTGTAGCAGTTTTGCGTGGTGCCATTTGGTTTGTCGACTTCCAGTGCGGCACTAGTAAGAGCAATGCAATTAATCTTTAATCAGTATGAGGATTTCTGTTGTCACTACGTGGATGATATTTTGATATTTAGTGACACTGAAGAAGAGCACATGCGTAGCTGGAACAAAATGGCATGAAGTTGAATGTAGAAAAGAGTGCATATTTTCAGAAAGAGGTGAAGTTTCTTGGTTTTAAAATTAATACCAATGGGGTCAGAGTTGATGAAGGACATACAGAATTTTCCGAGGCCCAAAAACATAAGGCAATTGAAAGGTTTTCTGGGCATATTGAATTATTACAGGAAGTTCGTGCCAAGACTGGCGGAGAAAGCGTTGGTGCTACAGGGGTTGCCTAAAAAAAAGGTAAGATGGAATTGGGAGCCGCAACATGAAGAAGTCTTCAAGGCGTTGAAGGATAGTTTTTGCAGTAGACTGGCACTATATCATCCGGATTATGGCATACTATTCATATTACGCACTGACGCATCGGATAATGCAACAGCAGCGGAATTGGTCCAGGTGAGGGATAGACAAGAAATACCAGTATGTTTTGTATCAAGGAGTCTTCGGAAGTATGAGAGAAGATATTCCATCTCAGAGAAGAAAATGGCGGCAATAGTATTTGCGGTGATCAAATTAAAGTTTTATTTAACCGGGAATCATTTTACGGTGCAGACCGATCACGGAGCGCTGGTACAGTTGTTAAAACCAGGTTCGCGAATTGTAGGATATACCGATGGTCTTTATTGTTACAGGAGTTTAGTTTTGATGCAGAGTACATTGAAGGGAAGAAGAATGTAGTTGCGGCTAGCTTCACACGGAAGGGGGAAAAACGTTGGGAAAGTTAGATGTGGTTATGATAGCATTAAATATATTAGGAGAAAGAGAGGGATTGTTTTCCAAGGGATGTTTAAGTGATAACCAGGACGGGAGTGGAATAATTACAATGTTAAAGGGGCGTATTGGGAATGGAGAAGAGGTAAAGGGCTATACGGTTAAAGAGGGTGTACTTGTGAAGAAGATAGGGGATGTTGAGTTGTATGTAACGACGAAAGAGCATCTGGAAAGAATTGCGTGGTATTTTCACAAGGACTATGGACACATTGCTATCAGAAAGACATGGTTGATGTGCAGGGAGACTTTTTGGTGTGAAAAGGACTTGAAGGTGATAAAGGAACTGGTAAATAAATGCCACCTGCGTTGTTTGGCTAAGGTAAAGAATGTTGTGAATCTAAATGAGGTGAAGAGCATCAAGGTGGATGGACCACTTGATTTGATTGCAGTAGCTTACCTGTCAAATCTTGTTAGAAGTGGAGGCGATAAGCACATGCTAGTAATAGTGGATGTATTCACTAAGTTTACGAAGGTGTGTATATCCGTGTAGAAAGAATAACACTCAGGTATCGATCGAGTGTATAGAGAGATTTATGGAAGAACACGGCACACCGAAGAGGATTTTAGCAGATAATGCTACATACTTCACGAACCTGAGGTTTAAGAATCATTTCATTGAACAAGGCATAAAGATTACCTTTTGTAGTATCAGACATCCTCAGGGTAATCCTTGCGAGAGGTATATACAGGTGCGCAAATTTCTAAGAATACTGGTTTACCACAATGAACACACGCACTGGAGATATTATGTAACGAGGGTAGAAAAGTACATAAATGAGGCACCGTCAACGGTAACTGAAAGAGACCCCGTATTATTTGATGATGGGAACGGAGCCACCGCGTCCATGGCAAATAGATGTGATGGATCGGGATGACTTTGATGATAGGTTGGACAGGGTGAAGCGAAAGGTTGGGGAAAGAAGAGAACGGTATCTAAGAAGTCAGAACACTAGAATTAGCAGGCATACGTGTTTCGATGTGGGTGATCTAGTGGCAATTAGGCATTTGAGGGTGGCTAACAAACAGCAAAATATAATTGCAAAGTTGTTGTTGCCGTATGAGGGTCCGTATAGGGTGAACCAAAGGTGTGGAAACAGCTACGAACTGAAATATTTGAATAAAGACAAGGTGAGGTGTCGATTTAATGTGAGACTTATGTATAAATACGTTGGCAATGAATAGAAAGACAAGGGGGCGGAATGTTTTATAATGGGTAATGGTGGCGTCCACAGGTGAACGTTTGTAGCGGCATGATTATGAACATCTATTTAAGTAGCATAGTAAAAAAAAAAGTTATCCGAAGTGGTGTACCTGCGGTGTACCATTCGGAAGACTTTTTTTGAGAGGGAAAATGACATGATATTTTGGTTAGCCTTGTATTTTCCTTCTCTGCGTTATCTTTGTGTTAACTTTAGTTGCTTTTCGGTATAATGTTTGGCACATCGAAGTATGTGATCAAGGATGTTCATTCATTTTTAAAAAGACGTTGGCGTAGATCGAATGAGATCGTTGAAATGTTTCGATTGGCCATACATGAGGGTTGTCGGGGGATGAGTAAATAATTTAATGTGTAAAATAAAATGTAAAAAGCTGCGGACGTGAAATTATTCACAGGAATCCGAGCTTAACAAAAATTCAAAATTAAGTAATAAGAGTGAAAAGATTGGAATGGAATGTGTTTAGGTTTATTGTAACTGTACAAAAATATTAAAAGTGGAGTTTAAATGAACTGGTAATCTTTTATTTGGGATGCAATCAGAGTTAAAGACAGCGAACTACGAAGGTGTGGCAATATAATAAATGAGCGACCCAGCAATTGAGATAAACCCTTATGAGAGCTAGCCGGATGCAAGGTGAAGTAATTACAAGTAAAAGAAGTTAAGGTTGAGTTAGAAAAAGTACGCTGCTGTCCGTACACGACAATATATATATATATATATTGTGATGGTATTTCCGTAGCGTAATTAACTATTTTTATATAAATAAAGGATACATGCATATTAAATCACATCTTAAGGGTTGTTTCTTTTGTGGAAGTTTTCTTTAGATTCACATAAAAGCAGAGTTGTTTCTTGTTTGACTGGAATTGCAGTTGAGGCATAT
>JABXWE010105603.1:0-15294 GCA_014611495.1 Limonius californicus | reverse complement strand
GACTAAAATGTAAAGTTAACTCAATGTACATTAGAATTTTGTTACGGGCCAAAAAAGTTTTACGTTACGGCGCCAAATTTGTTACGGGCCAAACGCGCTTTTCTTGGACCCGCAAACAAAAAAAGATGGAAAAGGCCAGCGGCTTGCTCAGAGGAGTAGGGGGAGGTCGCTAAAAATTTCTTATAGAGAAAATGCTTCAAGTTGTGTACAGGGCGAGTCAAAATAAGTGGGCGCCACCTTCCAAAACCCAGCTGGTTTTGTAGGTCCTCGCGGAAGGTCGAGAAACCAGCAGCTCACGTGAATGGAACCTACCTTTAATTGTGCCTCCACCTGTATAATTAAAGCTTGCAAAATCCTTACACAGCAAGTACAAGACACAATAAGACACAGTAAACTTTAAAACACATATAATGATATGAATATTGGTTAAAATATGACAAGTTTAACACCAAAAATCCGAATTACAGAATCTTAATTCTTGAGCACTCAGAGAATAAAACTTGCCGTCGTTGACACACAATATTTATGTTAAAATGACTGTGTGGTCAAAGGCGTAAAGTTTACAGGAAATAATAGCATAAAATGTGAGAGTCTGTATACAATTAATGCAAAACGAACAGTGGCTTCAGGTCACTGTTAATATTTTTATCAATAAAACAAAAAAACAGGTCAACACGTTTGAATTTTGCAAGTTACACGGAAAGTTTTGCTTCACAAAAAACACCAAACTGAAAGTTTTTACCTTGACGAGGAGACGGCACAACAAAACGGCGAGTTCCAGATGTAAACGAAAACACCGGCGAAGACAGGAACCTTCGCTGACATGAAATGGCTGCAGAACCACGGGCGTTGGGCTTTGACGATGATCCGCCGAAAGGCGATTGTACAACTCATTGAGGAGTTGCCTTTTCCTGGGGTTGAATCAAGATGTTCCCATTAATCCGGCAATAGCCGACAGTCTGTTAGATACCCCTTGGTACAACAGCGAAACGGAACACACATTAATGATACCCCTCACAAAAAAACCGAGCCACCCCTGCAGCACTTTACGTCATTACGATTGCCGATTGATCGAGCTACGGACAATCGGAGTCCTCGAGATCTAAAAATGGACTGCCCCAAAATGCAATGGGGCCTGCACTTCTCCCAAACGATATTGCACAACATGACGACATCTTACGAAATGTTCCAGAAAAGAATTTGTTTTTGACGCTCGGAATTCCAGGGAGCGTTCAAGGTCTCGCGGATGAAAACAAAGCTTGCGATTTTACACAAAGAAACTATTAATCACATCTAGAGCTTCGAAAGACAAAACAAAATACCGAAAATAGTAACCCAAAAATAAGAATTTAATTAGAACAGCGATACTAATTCTAACGAAGCGGCAAACGAATCACGGAACTACCAAAGTGTGCGGCAAATTTAAAAATCACATAACAATCTTAAACTTTCCTCAATTTATAAAGTGCATGACGACTTTTTAACAGCCCTGCAAGCCGTATCTTTCTAGAGAGCAATTGCTTTAGAGAAGCATACATGATATTGCCGCGAAATGATTATTTAGTCGAAGTCAGTTAATTATGAAATCTTGTAACAACGTTGGCGTTCCGCATTTAATTGTATTGAATTTCCATATTATATTTCCTTTTCCTAGTGTATTCATCAGACATAAATTAGATTGCGTACAATCATCATGCAATGCTGTCATAACTTTGCTTCTAATCGTACTTTAATCAAATTTCCATGATTAGAACATGTTCTACCAGGATCCATGTTATTTCGTTTAGCTCTAGCAGATATTGATTGGAAATTTAATCCAGTGGCCACTTGATTTCTTATACACAGTATAATAAACGAACAAATAAAAATAAAATACATAAATTACTAACAACCACGTGTAAAGCCATTAAATCAGCCGACTAAATTTCTCTAGATATGAAATTTATAGCAATTCCTGTTCTACATGTGCATTATATCTAATCCAAAATGCAAAGCTTATTGTAGTATGCAAATCCAGAACGACAACAAACAGCAAACTACACAGCGGAATTTGTACAAGCATTAATCGATCTGCATATAATAATCAGAACAACATAACAAATATTTGTTTACTGATCAGTTCTACAAAGGTGTTTTGCACTTATAAGGCAGATAATAATAAAAGATTAATATTGTTAAGTTTTCCTTCTTGTTTGTACGATAAGAATTGTAAATTATTAAAATCATATCCTTTTCACGCTATCGAAGACGAAAACTTGTAAACAACTCATTAAAAATTAAATGGGTTAAAAATTTAAACCGATCTTAATCTATCTAGATCTAAAATGCAAATTCGGTCAAATATATTCTGATTTATAAAAAAATCGATCTATTATAACTTAATAAAAAACCGATTGAAACATAGCCAAATCACGCTTCAGACTCCTGAATACAGCAAGAAACTGGCAAAAGTTAAATTAAATAAAACTTATTTGAATAATACTCGTAATGTTCAGTTCCAGCCAGGAAAATCACAATTTTCAGTCCGGCTTTATTAATAATTAGCATATTTAGTCTACCTCTTCGCACAAAACTGGTTAGTTAGCGGGTACGTCTACTATATATGGTATTCTTCTTATCAAAGAGCTAAACGTATTACTGAAGCAATTATTTTGGTCTTTTAAACATTTATCATCATCATTATTATTATTATTATACATATATAGTATTGCACGTAAGCAGATTATTTAAACCATAGCAACATTAAGCGAGTGTGTTTTCTTCCTGTTTTTATTTGCATACATCCGAAAATTTTAAGAATAACAATTTTGTTATACCTTATTATTAATTACTTAAAACTCAGCATAACAATCAATTATGATTGTTTTCCTCCAAACCCTTGTAAATGTGGGTTTTTTATAGTTTCTAATTATCGAACTATTAGAGTAGAACTTGAGACCGCAGGCGGGTGTAGATTTATATTTGGTAATGTAGTAGATGTTGAAGCTTTTCCCATATCCCATATCTTCTGCAAACAAACTTGTTTCAGAATGTTTAAGCTATGTGTACAACAAATGTAAACAAATATGTATTTTGTGTGAATTTGGACTTTTCCTATGTGAATTTTATAATACTGTTTTGTTCTAGTGTTAATATCATATCATAATGATTTTAATAATCTATTTAATTTAATTTACCAAAAATAGGTCATTTTTAATATGTGGTTATATTGGTTTTCTTAATTTACAACGGATTGTATTCGTGTAAGATTTTATTTGCTATGTGATAACAAATTCAGATTTACACCGACAGCGTTGCTATTTGAAATGTTAATGTTAATATTTAATTATACTGAAATATTTAATGTGTGGATGATTGCGCTTGCGACATCAGCTGTGCAATGCAATAAACAATTACAATTCGCTTTAATGCCAATTTTAAAATTTTGCGTGGATAATACAATGAAGAGAACAGTGTTACGCATAATTGTACCATTAACAAGGTATTATTGTTATCAAACTACTTCGTAGAATTGTTTCCTTAAAATGAGAATACTGATCAAATTAAATATTAAAACGTGCTTAATATATGTTTTAAAATTTATATAATTAAAATTCCATCTACCGTTTTAGATAAACAGGGTTTGTGGATTTGTTTTTAGAATTTTCTAGTTAGATCAAAATATGTCTCCTTCCTCCTGTCTATTTAGAAACGCTCATTGCATGTTTCGTACAGGATTAAGAAGTTCGTGGTTGTTAATCAGTACGCAGAGTGTTAGGGGCCTCGGTGGAGTAGCGCGGGAACGCGTTGCGACTCGAGATCACAGCGAAATGTGTCCGATAGGCTGGGGCATTCGAATCCCGAAGCTACATGAATGTTTAGTATGTAAAGGACGCCCGCACCCCCAGAAGTAATGCAAAAGCGCTTCCGACGGGGGGACGGTAGTATGCATGAATGAAAAAACAATTAGGCAAAATGCTAACGTTAACTATTGTTTTAAAATAGGTGAAACAAAAAGAATGAATGCTTTTCAATTCCCAAAAACAATCATCAACCAAAATACGAGCCTGTAACATTAAAGTATCCCTTTATTCGCGCTTTACAGTTACCTATAACGTTTTATTATCTTCCAAGTAAGAGCAAGGTTGAAAAAAGGACCGACTCGTATATGACTCAAGAAAAGAAAATATCTGCTTATTTTACGTATTGCTATTGAAACGCAAGTCTATTTCTATAACATAGGGAGTGTTATATAAACAGCAATTTATTTATAAAAATTGTATTACAATATTATAACAATGACACCTATATTATTTTTCGATGTAGTCCGCCACCAATCGGAAAGCCTTCTCATATCTTCTTAAAAGAAGTCTTGAAGTTGCAGGTGTATCCACTTTTTCAACTACTAAAAATCCTTCTCGTAGGTCAAACAAACAAAAATCATTGATATGCTGCATGCGGAAGCCACTGTCCCACAAAAGTTTTCAGGGGTTTCAATTATTGTTGTCGCGGTACGATGGCGAACACTCTCTTGGAGAAGGCAAACAGAACTTTGTCTTATCTTCCGTTGATTGTTGAGTGCCTGCTTTACTTATTCGCGCAAAATCGTCAAATAATAGCTTATAATAATTGTCAGACGTTAAGATCGTAAACGTTCGTTTTCGTCAGACCGCACAAAACGCTGAAAAAAGGCTCTGCAACTGCCTCAACGAGGAAGGGTCGTTCATGGAAAACGCTTACAGGACGAAAGTCTTAATTATTGTCATGCACAAGACGTGTCAAAGTAAATGGGCGCCACCCTTTCAAGTAACAGCTAAATGAAGATCCACGTGAAAGGGCCGAGGACGACCAGCTCACGGGCATTACTTACTAACTTACCTTATTGTGCTCTCCTAAATACTTGTTACAAAGTACATGCTAATGGGTAAATCCACAATAATAACAAATCATGAATTTTAATTGATAGATGTAAATATATGAAACTAAATATGAAATAATTAAAGAAGGAAACGTTCAAATCAAAACGAGTTTTGATCTTGTTGTAGGTTACCGGACACGATGTTTACTGTAATATCAATAACGAACTGCGTAACCGGTAACAGTTGAGTTCACAAAACAAGTAAAGTAATTTACTATTAAATGATTAGCAACTGAAGTTTCCATTATTTCATGAAAATCAGACTATTTGCATTCTAAACAATTCGAAACACTTTCCAAAAAAGTAAAATTACTACAAACGGTTTTCACTAAATGACGGTAGACATGAATACATTTTTATTTTTGTTTGGCGATAAGGTTGAAATAAGTAAAGAAGGTTTTGGATTCTGATTGGACGGAGGTAGGGACAGGCGGCGGTGGCACACAATAGGGAACAATCAACTGGATTGTAACAGATTATACGATATTATGTAATTAGATTTTGGATTGGAAAACAGTCAAGAATAAAGATCACGGGCACAGAGTTTTATTAAAACGGCGATAACGTTAAAGGGGAAAACAGTGGTTAATCCTTATTCGCGAATCAATTATCTAAGTTGCACTTATCACACACCGTCTGTCTAACGCAAGGACCTCCATGTTTTCCGAACCCAAATCCACCAGCAGGCACAGAATTCAGAATCTTATCAAGACATATGCTTCAGGTCATAATTCCACGAGAATGCCGACATAACAATAAATTTCAGTAATAATACCTGGGACATCAGGAAGGTGGCGTAAAATGTTCTATTTATGAATTAGATAAAGAAGGAAATTTAAAAATTCCAGGAATATGATTGAAAAAACCTGACGAACGCCAAGTGTTGCCATCACTTTAGCAGCTGACAACACAGTTTGTGTCTTTGGCTTTTAACATATGGTGTGACACCACTGGATACCTGCTCTTTTTTGACTCAGAAGTAAAATAATGTACCCAGGTTTCATCATTGTCACAATTTTGTCCAAAAATGCATATCTTTCTCTCTCACATCGCTGCAGTAAAGAAGAAGTGATTTACAAGCGATTCAATATATGTGCTTTCGTCAACAAGCCCGGGATCCGCTTAGTACGCACCTTACGATACTTCAGCTATTAACGAGAATTACGACCAAACTTTAGTTCAATTAGTTTTTGTAATTGTCTTCAAATAAGGTTTTAATTTAAACATTCCTCGTATAATTGCCAGTAGCTTCCTTTCAATTACCTGCTCTATAATAATTTAGCCTACGTTGCGATTCTAACGAAATCTTAAGAAAATGCTACATAAAATGGATTATTAAAATGCTCTGCATTAGTGGAACGAAGGATATATTCAGCATGTGATTTTAAAATAAACTAAAAGCGTAACATACAAAGCTTTTCCTGCTTTTAGCAGAAGTTCATATGTTCACAGTTGAACTTATTGGTTCCTAAAAACCGCAACTTCTGTCGGACGTTGTGTATAATACAATAAAATAGTAAACTAGAGCTGCAGTCAATATTTCATATGATGCAGAATGCACGTTTCTTCAATAAATTTTGCTATCTAGTCAATGCTAAACGAGGCAGATGTCTACAGTTTTCTCGATTTTGACAATGAAATATTACTTTATATCTTATGCAGATAGAAATGCGTTAGTGGAGCCGATAGATTTCCTTGGCCCTTGATATAACGATGAATTTATTTAAAAGAATTCTTATGCGCTCTCTATTCTTCTTTGAATAAAATATACTACCGTACACCCACCACCTGCCGCACGTAGTTATATTTATGTCAGTTACTTGATATACGTCAGATGTAGGAAACGGAAAACGGAGCTGTAACTTGTTTTATAAAATATAGGAACAGAGAGGTGCACCGGGCTCTTTCTGGCACGATAGGTGCCACATCAGCGACAGAGATGCTGACAGCAAACATGTAGCTCCTAGATTATTTATAACACGTAAATACTGAGGATATAACTGGTATCGGAAAATATTCTTCGGTTTGATAAGGGTGCTTGTTATTAAATTTAGAACGAACTAGGCACTCATTGACGTCTGTTATTAGCCAATCGTACAGTCTTGGCGTGAACATTTCAAAGAGTCTGAGTTAACGCTTTTTATGAAATCTAATATTCCAGGCTCCTTTTTACTAAACAGGATCTGTTAAAACACACAAAATACCATGTTTCGAAGCAACTGTTATGTATAATTAAGTAAATGTTTAGGGGCATTAGAATAAGTCCCTTGGACAGCAGGAACTGTACTTTATACACACTGTATCCTTGAACTTTAACGTAATTTTTAAACCTCAAAATAGTATGTTTCCTGTATATTTGTACATAATTTATTGTACTTCTAATTTGGAAGAAGAATTTGAAGTATTCCAGCACAATGCAGACACCGACAGCGCATATACAGTGGTATAATAATGTAGAAAATTACCAAACTTGGGAGTAGCGTGCTACTGTAGACAACTACATTGTTGTAGCTTAGCCGATTACAAAACAAAAGTAGCTGAAGTAGAAAATTCAGAAACTATTTTTAGGTGCATAACTTTAATAGATATAGAAAACCTATTTCTACCTAAAATGTTTAAGATTACTTCAACATAATTTATAGAAATTGCAGTCTTTAAAATATTAACAGAAATTCCCCATCAACTGCCTGATATAGTAAGAACGCCAATTAGTATAATTAAGACAGGATTGGATTTAGACATTTTTTAGAAGTACAGTTTAACAAAAACAAAGATAAGCGAACGTCCAGAGGCCCAGTAATAAATTTTAATCCTATACATTCGACACTGGCATCTTCAAATGTTTAATTTGGTATTGTATTTATTGTACTTCGAGCACAGAGCTCAGCCAGATGTTTGAAAACGTTGGAGAATCTCCGGGTTAGAAATACTTGTAGCATCGTTAAGCGTAACTGCATAGACCCAAATAGATTTGAGAGTCACCTCTTAAAAAGTAAACTTGCTCTCAAGGAAACATTGAGACCTACGACCTATAAAATATATTGTTTAGAGAACTGTAACCTAAACTTTTCTCTTTTTCTGAATATATCATCCTTAATGATGAACGTCTTTCCAGATATATTCCTAGACGCTACAACTACCGCTTTGTGGTTCGTTTTCAATATCATAAAGTGCATATAATGTGTGTGGATTTTGTCTTGTTCCTCTACAAAGGTTGAAGTTGAATCAATTACCACTCAAAAGAATATAGGCCACTATAGGATCTTCGCTGGAGGCCGATATTGCTGTATCATCAGCGAATATGGCAATGGCAGTGATCGTAAATGTCAAAATATCAGATATATATAGTTGGTATAGAAATAAGCCTAACGCACTCTCTTGAGGAACACCAGATTGTAGGTAAGTGGCCATCGAACAGATAGGATTGTATATTAGTTGATTATAAGTGCACGGGATTTTTCACTTAAATAACAACAGACCTTGATGTCAGAAGAAGGCGTAGGAGATATCGAAGAAGTTTGCTGAACAATATTTCGCTTCTTCAAAGGTCTGGTTTATGGTATTTACTATCTGGTGTACTTGATCGATAGTGGAGTAGTTGTCTGTAAATCCAAGCTGGTGTTCTGATATTAGTCGCAGCTGTTCCATCAAATGCTTCAAACTATTTAAAAATATTTTCTCTGACAGTTTTGATAAAATTGGTGGAAGATTAATCGGCCAGTCACTTCTTTGGTAGGCTTATTTGCTTTGGAATGAAAATTATTTGATTTGAGTTGCTTTTTACAGTGACCTAAAATTCCCGATTCTCAAAATAGCGATGAGTAACGGATATTAATACTTTCTCTAGCAATTCTTCAATGATCTTACTTTTAATAAGGTCATAACCAGAATACAATAATGGATTTAGATTTCGCGCAATGGTGTTCTTTATTGCTCGCATTTTGATAGCATTTACTGGCAGTAGCATCTGATGTAGGATTTCCAGAAAATATTAAATTATTCAGCCTTCTTCTAGCATAGTTTCTGAGGGATAGGGTTAGAAGCGTCGCTGTTTAACACCTGCTATTTGAACGCAGCTCTTTAACCCTTACTGTTCGAGTGGTGCTGTTTGACTCATGTCGTTTAGAAGCCATCGTTTAGCTGCTGCTATTTGCGAGTTTAACCTTTGCTGCCGTTGTCTATACTGCTTAGACAGCGCTTGCTGACGCAACTATTTGCATGTCGTTCACTTTTTTACAAGTCCCAGCTGGTGCTGTATGAATCTCTGCTAATTGGGCGCTGCGTTTGGCCCTTGTCGTTTGGAAACCACACTGTCGTTGCAGCTGTTTGCGTGCCTATATTTCGCCACTGCTGTTTAGGTGTCACTTTACTACAAGTGTTAGTTGGTGCTATTTTTCTGTGCTGTACAAATCTCTGCTATTTAGGTGCGCCGTTTGGCCCTTGTCGTTTTAAACCACAGTTTAGTTGCAGTTATTTGCGTGCCTGTATTTCGCCACTGCTGTTAAGGTGTCACTTTAATGCAAGTGTTAGTTGGTGTTATTTTTTCTGTGCTACGTAAATCTCTGCTATTTGGGCGCTGCGATTGGCCCTTGTCGTTTTAAAACCACAGTTTAGTTGCAGCTATCTGCGTGCCTGTATTTCGCCGCTGATGCTTAGGTGTCACTTTAATGCAAATGTTAGTTGGTGTATTTTTTCTGTGCTACATAAATCTCTGCTATTTGGGGGCTGCGATTGGCCCTTGTCGTTTGGAAACCACAGTTTAGTTGCAACTATTTGCGTGGCTGTATTTCGCCACTGCTGTTTAGGTGTCACTTTAATACAAGTGCTAGCTGGTGTTATTTTTTCTGTGCTGTATAAAGCTCTGCTATTTGGGAACTGCGATTGACCCTTGTCGTTTGGAAACCACAGTTTAGTTGCAGCTATTTGCGTGCCTATATTTCGCCACTGCTGTTTATGTGTCGCTTTACTAGAAGTGTTAGTTGGTGCTAATTCTTCTGTGCTGTATAAATCTCTGCTATTTGGGCGCTGCGATTGACCCTTGCCGTTTTGAAATCACAGTTAAGTTGCAGCTATTTGCGTGCCTATATTTCGCCACTGCTGTTTATATGTCGCTTTACTAGAAGTGTTAGTTGGTGCTACTTTTTCTGTGCTGTATAAATCTCTGCTATTTAGACGCCGCCGTTTGGCTCTTGTCGTTTGGAAACCACAGTTTAGTTGCAGCTATTTGCGTGCCTGTATTTCGCCACTGCTGTTTAGGGGTCACTTTAATGCAAGTGCTAGCTGGTGCTATTTTTTCTGTGCTGTATAAATCTCTGCTATTTGGGAACTGCGATTGACCCTTGTCGTTTGGAAACCACAGTTTAGTTGCAGCTATCTGCGTCCGTGTATTTCGCCACTGCTGTTTATGTGTCGCTTTACTAGAAGTGTTAGTTGGTGCTAATTCTTCTGTGCTGTATAAATCTCTGCCATTTAGACGCCGCCGTTTGGCTATTGTCGTTTGTAAACCAGAGTTTAGTTGCACCTATTTGCGTGGCTGTATTTCGCCACTGCTGTTTAGGTGTCACTTTAATGCAAGTGTTAGTTGGTGCTATTTTTTCTGTACTGTATAAATCTCTGCTATTTGGGCACTGCGATTGACCCTTGCCGTTTGGAAACCACAGATTATTTACAGCTATTTGCATGCCTATATTTGGCCACTGCTGTTTATGTGTCGCTTTACTGGAAGTGTTAGTTGGTGCTACTTTTTTGGTGCTGTATAAATCTCTGCTATTTAGATGCCGCCGTTTGGCTCTTGTCGTTTGAAAACCACAGTTTGGTTGCAGCTATTTGCGTGCCTGTATTTCGGCACTGCTGCTTAGGTGTCACTTTAATGCTAGTGTTAGTTGGTGCTATTTTATCTGCGATGTATAAATCTCTGCTAGTTGGGCACTGCGATTGACCCTTGTCGTTTGCAAACCACAGTTTAGTTGCAGCTATTTGCGTGCCTATATTTCGCCACTGCAGTTTAGGTATCGCTTTACTACAACTGGGAGTTAGTGCTATTTTTTCTGTACTATAGAAATCTCTACTATTTGGGCGCCATCATTTGGCCCGTATCGTTTGGAAACCACCATTTAGCTGCAGCTATTTGCATGCCTGAATTTCGCCAGTACTGTTTAGGTGTCACTTCGCTAGAAGTATCAGTTGGTGCTGTATTTTCTGTGCTATATAAATCTCTGCTATTTGGGCACTGCGTTAGGTCCTTGTTGTTTGGAAACCACAATTTAGCTGCAGCTATTTGCGTGCCTTAATTATGCCGCTGCTGATTGGATATAACTTTTGTATAAGTGCTAGTCGGGTGCCGTTTTTCCTGTGATATATAAACCTTTGCTATTTGGCAGCTGAAGAGTAACTTTTGCTATTCGGCGCAATTTTTGGAACGTTAATAGCATAACCTCATTGTTTATATAACTTTCATTGAAAATACTATTAAACTATATAATCCTCTTCTAAGCTGCACTACCTGATTTAAAAAGTACTTCCATGTATTTACTGTTCCAGTAACAATACGGTGATTCTATACACTGTAGTTAGTATTTGAAGTTAACAAAATAAAAATACATTATTTATTTTACTTTGTTACATAAAAAGGTAACTGTGCTGCAAATTCCGTTACTAACGATTACCTAGTGGCATTTGTATTTGTAATACGTGTCTGATTAATTGCCCCTGAATTAGCAAATGCGAACACTTGAATTCTAATACCGCCTTGACATGGCAAGCCCGCTGAAGCGTTCTTCAAGCGCAACAGTTGCAAATGTGCAAATTACATTTCTTGTATTTGATGTATTCATTGTTACTTTTGTAGAAAATAGATTATACCAACCAATAAAAAAAGATCAATGCTGTTAAAGGAGGGTGGGATATCGACTGTAACTGTCTATCGTTATACATCTATAGTTTCTGCGTATAACAAAATATTTAAATGTACCATCAGAACTGCACTCTTAAATGTATTCAAGAAATTATATTCTAAATATTTGCTAGGATGTCTATCGTAATGGTAATAGCACTGTTCACACTGACTATTTTAGAAGTTGATGCTTTCACTCTTTGTATACTATTGTAAAAGGCTACGTCATGATTTCCTTTGTTTATTAAACAACTATACCTGGAGCTTAGTATACGACCGAACTCTAGGAAATATCTTAGAAAATCTGAAGATAATGAGAATTTGGAATACCCCAGGGCTTAATACTGGGACCATCGTTGTTCTTAATTGTCCATGTTTGCTTTCATTTAAATTTCCACTTTTTTATTTACGTATTATATTATTTATTTATAATTTTATTTTATATTTGCCTGATGCCAGTCTGTTTTCGTTATGGTTTTTCCCGGGTTGCGCACATTCGTCGCCCGTTCACGTCCGATCAGCAGAGTTAAAGTAGTACTTGGATGGGTGATTCGAAGGTTGCGTTAACGCCGCGTTGCGCCTCTCTCCCACGAGGATTGATTACTATGGGAGAGTAGATCAACAACCCCCCTTATGGGGGAAGCCCTTGCCCAACAATGGGATGTTGCGGGCTAAATAATAAAATTTTCCCGCCCAGGAATTAAATGTGATAAAATTGGTTTATTCATTGACCTTGCCAAAGATGCTTTGAGTTATATCCAAAACGATAACAACGACGCAATCAATTATTTACTAGCCTAGAACATAATGTATGTGAATATGAGGGATAATTCTTACATTTTCCTTAGCACAGCTATACAGGGTGCCCCACGGCGTGAGGTCACTACTTCGTGTACCTACGTAGTCTTTATACCAAATATGGTTAAAAATTCTAATAAAATTGTGCCCAAAAGTAAGCCGTTTTCAAAGTACATAATATTAAATTATTATTATTTATTAAATAATTACAATACAGACCCATTCTGGCTCTTCTTAAGAGAGATTAGGTTGCCCTACGTAACATATCAAATTCCGAATTAGTTGTGCTGTGTCAAAAATGCGTCTCCTAAGATCTTTAATAGTCTGATAGTGTTTGGTATAACATATCTTCCATATAGCCCCACAAATAATAATCTAAACAAGTTAGGTCCGGAGATCTTGGGGGTCGGAGGTGCTGTTCTCATCTACCAATTACACGTCCTTCAAATTGGTGATTCAAAAATTGTTTTACACATAACTCAAAGTGCGAAGGGGCACTATCGTGCTAGTACCACACATCAGGTCTGATCGGTCCGGTACAACTCGCCGCGGCCGAGTGGCCGCGGCCGACTCGCCGCAGCCGACTCGCCGCGAAGCCCGGCTCGCCGCGGTCCGTCTCGCCGCAGTCCGACTCACCGCGAGATATTGTAATTCTACTTATATTTTATATTACATTTTTATGAATTTAAATAACTTAAAAAATCCGCTTTAACTGCTTGCTTTAACGCATATAAATTGTTATCAATTATCAATTATCAATTGTATTTCAGGGCGCGATATTTACTACTGCTGGTTGCAGGTCACATGTCACCAATGAAATTAAAGAAATATAGAGATGCGGGGAACAAGATTTTACTTATAGTAAGGAACTATGAAAATAGAAATATTATAGATTATTTAAGAGGTATAACTGATAATTACGAAATGGTTCAGTACATACAATAAATAATTTTTATATCAACGTTGTTGTTTTAATACAAATTTTTGCACTTCCAGTTTCGCCGGGAGCCTATTGCGTATTGCCGCTCCGGAGAACTGGAAGAAATTGACATTTTTAAACTGCAAATTTTCGCGGCGAGTCGGCCGCGGTGAGTACGACCGCGCCAAGCCGGATCGGCGCGCGGCGGCGACTCGGCCGTGGCGACTCGGCCGCGGCGAGATGTCCCTTTACGATGTCTGATCGCCAGAGGGACATCATCTAACAATCCTCCCAAATGATCTAGAAAATGTAAGTATATGTCGGCGGGTAAATGGTTCTCAAAAACGAATGGACCAAGGAGCATGTTATCAATAATTACACACCAGATATTAACTGAAAACCTATGTTGATAATTTAACACTGTTATTTCGTGTGAAATCTCCGATTCCCAAGAGTGGCTGTTCTTTCTGTTCATTAATCCATTCCGTGTAAATGTTGCCTCATCCATGAATAAAATTCTATTACGTAGGTTTCGATTTTGAAGGATCCAGCGGCAAAATTCTATACGACTAGCGAAATCCGTAGGTAAGAGGGCTGAACAGGCTGTATATGAAATGGATATAAACCATGACGTTATAATGTTCTGCAAACTCGCATGCATGATACATTAACTTGTGCAGATACATGACGAACAAAGGTGCTGGGATTATTATCAATTTTTCGCAGCATGTTGTTCTCATTGTCTAGTGTAAGTACTTGCTGTATTGGACGCTCAGGCGACGGTTTTAGGTTAAGTTCCGTGTTCATGTAAGCGGTTGTGCACTCGTTGGAAAACTCGCCGATCTGGTAGTCGCCGATTTGGAAATCTCAACCCATATTCTCGAGCAGCTGCTAATGAGTTTCAATCACAAAAACCGTACATGTAATGGATATCGCCGTACTCTCACGTTGTAAAAGTAAACATTATCAACAGCGTTAATAAGCGCAAACAGAAAAATCAACTTTAAGGTGCTTTACTGTATGACATATAAGTAAATAATATATATATATATATATATATATATATATATATTCATCTGCGGCAGCAAATGGCATCCGTATAATACTGATATAGTTTGGAGTCCGCTAATATACAGGGCATATATAAGGATACAAAAAAGGTATAATTTGATAATCGATATAGTTAACGCGGAAGATGACATCCGTCGATATACTATATAAATTTTAGATCAGGTTGGCGTCCATATATAACATTTTACAGTAAACTGACATCCTTAGCGGTGTTGCCAGAATACCCCATTTGCTTTCACTGCTATAGTCTGCAGTTTTGTGAATAAAATTTAAATTTTTCAGTTTTATAAGCAAATTTTTTTTTTTGTTAATTTTAACCAAAATACGTGTTCTGCTTGTCTAACCGAATCTAAACACTTTTTCTTACAAAATTATTTGATAAAAATATTCTTAAATTTAGTTTCTCCATTGTCCATTATCTAATCGTATTTAATAACAGTGGGCTGGCAAGAGATATTTTTGTTCAAAAGGCCTAGCTTTCCAAGTATGTACTACTTTTTAAAAATAAAATTCTTGAGATTCTAGCATTAATAAATAAATTTAAATCGAGATATTTTTAATATATAAAGAATATTCTACATTAATGCAAAATATGTTTTCAGTTAAGTATTACATACATACATAAATACTAAAGTAATAAAAATTACATTCCTACAAATTTTAGGTCATAGCTAGGTAAATAAGCATACCTACGGATTTATTTCTGTATTAATTGCA
>JABXWE010105602.1:0-13480 GCA_014611495.1 Limonius californicus | reverse complement strand
TTACAAGATACTACTATAATTTAATGTTATAAAAATGTATACTCTATTTTTATTATTTTAATAAAATCAACTTCAAGCTTCGGGGCGAGGGTCGCATTTTTAAGTCTCGCGGTCAATGGGCCGATTATTTGACACCACTGCTTTAGTTAGTATATTAGGTAATTAAATCCATTCGTAAGTTAGTTTTGTGTAATAATCCTAATAGTATACCTAGTAATAATAAATAATAATGTACTTACTTGTCATAGAATTGTAAATGAGCATCTTCTGGGACAAAATCCTCCGCATTTTCAATTGACTGCAGGATTTTACATCTTTTAACGTAGTTGTGTCTAAATGTAGGTGTTGGTGGCAGGGGTCCCAACGTTTGCATGTCAGTTTCTGGGAATTTTTAAATTGACGGAAGGTCTGGCATAATGGCTATAAATTGTTTCATTGACGGCCCTTTGTCTCCGCCGTTTAAAGCTGCAACCTCCCAAGTCACACGTGTAAGCGTTGCGGACATGTGGTTTCCACACGTAGCCAGAGTGACGTCACATACCCCACTTATTTAAGTGAAATTTTGGTGCCCTAGAAGTTTAAGTTTTGTTTGTCAGTAACAGAGTACGTTTTTGAAGTCCAAGATATAAAGATAAATGTAAATTTGATTTATGTACCTGTTTTTAATAAACATATTTTGGTTTCTGTGTCTCATTTATATTATTACATCCGAGAAGAGAAAACATAGAAGACTTATAATTTTAAAGTGCTTCGACGAATTATTTGCATATCATTTAATTCAACAGTAGGCATCTCAATTTTCTACCTACTATTTGTTTCCATAACGACGGAAAAGTGGGAAAGAGGGCTTTATTTATTCTGTAATAATTTCCGTCGTTATGGAAACAAATAGTAGGTAGTAAATTGAGTTGCCTACATTTAGGCGCTTCTTAAAGAATCTTTGAAAAGGTCGTTTATCCCCGAAAGGAAACACTTTTGACCATACATTTATTAACAAAAAATGTTTGTTTTCTTGTATACTTTAAGCCGTAGAAGTTTGTCCTTGCAATTCATTAACAACCTGTGTAATCACTAATATTTACAATAGTTTAAACCTTGTTAAGCATGTCAGTTCTAATATATTTGTATGTGAACAGATTTGTTGTGGGACCGCACGAAGAAAAAGACTATACAGCCCGGTCCAGCCAAGCAAGCACATTTTATAGGCAGCATATAGCCCCCAACAACCCTTCCACTTCCCGAGGCAGCGGAGCAGGCAGTTGGAGCTCCAGTGCAAGCACCACCAGAAATACAGCTTACCATCTAGTAACACAGGCACTGCGTGTTTATAAAAGGCTGATACACAAAATGAAGTGCCTTGACAGGCATCACGCGTGTCCTCATCCATTTAGCTGCTTGTACTACACAATGCAGGTATTAGAGTTAATTAGGTAGATATATTTGTTTTCTTGTTAAATTATGTATTGTGCAAGGGTTAATTAAGATACCGGCTTGTGTTTGTATATTAATTTTGGTTTTTTCCGTTGCAGGGTGCCGGTAAAATGTTTGGTGTCGGTTTCGGCATCCAAGTAGCCCTAAAATTGATCCTAAATATGAAGAGGATTTTTAGATCACCCCAGGCCATGAGGACGATACTGTTCAAGAGAGATATTTTGTCTTTGGCTGCCTTTCTAGGTGGATTTGCAGGTCTATTTAGGGTAACCTAAAGAGATTTATTTGAAGTTAATTTTTTCAAAACACAATGAATTTGCAGGGGTTGAGTTGTGTATTGAGGAGAGCCACGGGCAAGGATAGCCCGTATCATGCCATTCCTGCAGGTTTAATAGCCGGCATAGCTTTTAGGCAGTATCCTGATACGACTGTTGCACTGTATGTGCTATGGAAAATGGCGCAGGTATTTGTTTATTTCATTTAAGCTAAGTTGGTTTCTAGGTTGTGCTAATTCGTTGTACCCATGAGCTTGTTTTCGCTTCTGTTTTACCGAAATTTGTCATGGATAAAATAATTGATTTACAGTGACGGCTCGTGAGTTAAGAAAGAGGGTGGAGACAAGAAAAAGCTTACCTATTTTTTGTACATAAAATCCATTCTCCTATTTTTCATGCTGGAAAAGACGTCTATGACTTTGTTGTCAAAATCCCGGATAGACTGGACGAACTTCTTTTCTATTGATAGGACCGCCAATGCGTTCAGCCGATCTTTTTGCACACAATTAACTTCCATCATTGAAAAAACGTCACTTTCGTCTTTGAATTCAAACGCGCGATTGCGCGAAAACAGCGCTCCAAAGTGCAAATTCAAACGTTGACTGCAAACGGGAACAATGTGCTCGGTGCCCCATTCGCATGGATAATCGCGTATAGCGAAGATAACCGATAGGCAACCGAATCACCTCTACATGGGGAACAAATCAGAGCGTTCCCCGGAACATAGTTTTGAGCGTGTTAGCCGCGCCTTTGGTGCGGAAGGAAAATTTGATACCATCGTTAAAATAATGAAATTAAAATAATGCACTGAATTACATGCGAATTTCTTTCTGTGTTTATCTTGGTGGTTGGGTGGGCACGTGCCCTTGTGCCCTTTAGTACAAGCCGCCACTGTTGATTTATGTAATTGGTTTAGCTTTATATCGTAGGATGCATTACATTAAATATTGCAGAACATATGGTAATGTCACGGTGGAAGCCTTAAATGTTTCAGTGGCTAATCAATTTGGGATCAATTGTACCCATAATGTGATGAAATCTAAATATTTGATTGCTCCTAAGTATGTTTTGTGATTATGCAACCTTAACGTCCTTGAATTATTGATGAAATTGTTTTTTAAAATCAATATTGAAATTGATTATTTGAGTGAATAGAGTGTTTCAGAGGATGGATACAACACAACGTTTGTTTTCATTTTAATTTTTTTTGAAAAAGGTATAAAATTATTAAGTATGGTTTGCAACTGGCTCTGACAATAATCACAAGCTTTCACTGATTAATACCTCATTAATTCATTTTCCAAAGCAATAGATTTAGTTTTATGCTCCAATTTTCAAACACAATAGTTTATTAAAATTATTAAAATGACCAATTATATACTTTTTTAGTTGTTGTGACAAGATAATTGAAATATTTATGGCAAATTACAGTAGCGTAAATTAAATCAAATATTATTTTGCCAGCGAAACAAATGAAGTTACAATCACTACAGAAAAATACTTCTATACAATTATTGCTCCAGGTTTTTAACTAGAAACCGCCTATAGTGCCGCACCCCGGTTTACTAAGTAACGCACAATTAACACATGAGAGGGGGGCACAGTCGGGTCTCGGCGTTTTTTTGCTAATTTTCGATCTGCGTTTTCGCGTTCGCGGGTTGATTTAGGCGGAAGGTCCGCCGTCGAGGGCAGCGGGGTGTCCGCCTCACCTGCCAATTTTCGAGTTGGGCTGGTTGCAATATCGTGTGGGGATACGAAAACGGGGCATAAAACCGTAAAAAATTGAAATTTTTTAAAATTCTGGCCGGTGTCAAAATTTGAAATATATGAAGAAGACTAGGAGAGGAGGCGTTTTGGGTTTTCTTGACTTGGAAATGCCTCATCAGGGGAAAGGTAGAGGTCGGCGCAGTTTTCTGTTTTTCGTTGTCGGGGTCTCCGGACGGCCGCTAGCGCTTTCTAAACTTTTTCTTCTTTTGGCGACGGCTGGATTTGTTGTTGTTTTAGGGCAGGGGCCGGCAACCTTTTCAGGGAATCTAGCCACTTGAGTAACCCATAAGTGGTGGCGGGCAGGTGAGGGGGTGGATTTAGGCGACACCTCTAAGAAAAGGGTTTTTTTTTTGTAAAATTAGCTACGTAACCAATGACGCTAACTGAACCCTTAAGTCGGAAAGTGGTACATTTTTCGATCTAAGAAATCTTGAATATACTGCTGCGGGAAGGGCATTGGAGTCGATGTGGCGAGGCTCCATGTATATGCCCTCCATTCGGCGTGCCAGCTGGCATGGTGGCAGTCACTACTCTTCCATTGAGTATCTGCGAGCTATTGGGGTTGTGGTATGTTCTAGTATACCACGTCACAGATTCACAATCATAAAATCAGTTTTACGATTAGCTTCTCCAATAGAAGGAATTAATCGAAATGCGAAGGCTCGGAACTGGCCCTCGAAGCAAACCCATGCAACAATTTAAATTTTTTGCTTGTGTTGATACATTGCTTTCTAGTTAGGAATAATTTTATGTAATGTTACTCAATTTCATATTGTTTTGTTAAAATAAGTCGAAATTAAAATAAAGAACGATAAGATGTTAAATTTTTTGATTAGTTTATCGAGAAATAGAGAGGAAACGTGGTATAAAAAAATTTACCACCTCCAGGGTATTGTGACTATTCTTTGACCTCCCGTCTTTAAGGGTTAAGGTTTCATCAATAATAATAATAGATAATAAAAGAACAAGTAAAAACAAAAATCTAGTGCTAAATCGACCGCCACGATAAGGTTTGTTTACGAAACATTACGCTGGCCGCACGAAAGTTTTTTGATTAAACTAGCGGGCCGCACGAAAGGTCCTAGAGGGCCGCATGTTACCCGGGAGCCGCAGGTTGCGGGCCCCTGTGCTAGATGCTTCAAAGGACCGGACGTCACGGTATACAGGTGCGGCTCCAGCCCAAAACCCTTTGAAACCCGGCCCCCGGAAGGTTGCGAAAAAAATTTGCTCTGCCGAAAACGATTTCTTCGTTTTTAACCGAAGCATTTCTTCCAGGTCGAGAAGCGGTCGACTTGCTCGACCACAACTCTGTGAAAGCGCATCTGGATCGGCTTTCCCGTTCGGAAACGGCGGCGGTGGAAGCAACTGGGTGCACTTGTAGACTTGACGGCTAATAAAATAAATAAATTTTTTGGCGGGTACTCCATCGTCGTTGGTAACGGTTTCTGGGGCGAAAAACGGAACGGGAAATTTTTAGCGCCGCCCGCGGCTTCTCAGGAAGAGTGTCGAAATGAACTGTTTTTAGGGACGCTTCGCCGTATTGTATACTGATGTAGTTGCCTGCAGATTGCGCGATTTGATAGTGCTTTCCTTGGTCTGACATCTTCCACATGGGTCTTATTTTCGAAAACGATCGGGGCTGAAAACGTCGAAACGTCGGAGTCTGGATATTCGGCGGGCCATTTAGGTCGGCACGCGTTCTGATCTCGTCTGCATCCGTATATCTCGCTTCGTTGTCCGGCGGTGGCCGTTTGTGGTCGAAATAGCGTACAGATGTTTGCATTTTTTGGGAGAATGAATATTTTCTTTTGAGGCTTGTATTTTTCGAACTAAATGATCTAGCGAAGTGTGGGTTGCGCCACTGGAAAGATCGTCGCGATTACTATTTACTCCCTTTCGTGTGCCAGATGAAGTGCTCTGCAAACTGAATAAAATGCTCCTCTTTCATCCAACCTGACGGGTTACAACATCCAGGTGCCCCATTGAGGAAGTGATCCTGGAAATTCACCCCCGGGAAAATGAAAAGAGGCGGAATCTGGTTTCCTATCGCAGACCCAGCAACAGCAAACGTGACGTGAGTTCCTCTTTCGGCGGTTATTTTTGTTCAAATCCTCGCCGAGCTACCACCCGGTCGGGTTTTTGAACAGTTGAGATCCTTGTCTCATCCATGTTCCATATATCTTAGGATCCGAAGCTGTATTTCTCGTAACACTGCATCAAAAGTTTAAAAAATGCTGCAACGTTTGTTTTGTTAAATGGCGTAGCTCGATTGAGACTCGTTGCTTCCTATGGATAAGGAAGAGTTCCTTTTTAAAAATGAACTGAACCAGCTTGCTGTTTTTTCCCACGATTCAATGAAATAGCAAACAGGTAAGCAAATTTTCGCACTTCTTTCGGGCTGAGTCCAAAATATACATCTAATGCTCGTTTTACGTATTCTGCGAGGTCTTATTCCTCTTGACAACTGAAAATTTTGCGTGTTGGTAGGTAGCTATAAGTCCTAGCGGCTGTCGCAGCTTTTGGCAATAGTGCTGGCTGTTGAAGCTTTTTCGCAGTAGCGCTTTAGGGAGCGCAAAGGTATCCCATACTTTTCAGCAGCTTTTGAAAATGACAGTTCTTTTGGAGAAACCGCCTTTACTGCTTCAATAATCACATCCCGGGGGTCGAAGCTGGGCCTGTCGTCCTTTTTTTGTTTCTTACCGTGGCTTTGAAGAAACAAAAACACATTAGACATATATTAAACAGTTTCCCCAAAACAGGGCCAACCTGTACCGCTCGGTTTGGTACCCCATCACGCCATTTTTATTTCGATTCAAACTTCTTTGCTGAAATATTTAACTAATTACATTGACGTATTGCCACAAATAACCCTAAACGTATCATAATACTACTAAATGTAAAACACAAGAATCCTCATTGTCAATATTGCCCACTTTAGAAGAAAGTCAATTGAGTGGTAAATACTTACTTTTTAATGCAATGTAGCGGTTCGCCCACGTGGGGACGGTTGCCTGGTTTTAGCTCAGAGCCAGAAGTTCGTAATAACATGCGGAGAGACTGTAATGGTTATAACAGGATTTGTTATATTTAAATGTTACAATAAAGGCAAAAATATATTTGATTATAAGGTTACGAATAAAATAATAATGTCTGCAAAATCCTGGTCGGTACGGTAAGCCCCTGGATAGAATCGGGAGTTCGGTTGAATGGACGGCGAAACTACTAATCTGAATCTTTTCAGTGTTCACACAGTTATTAGATTAACTTGTCACCTGGCACGCGTATTGGTTAATTTAATCCGCCTGGACAGCGTGTCTTCGGTGGTTTAATGAACGTGTTGCTAGATCCGGATGTGCGAGGAGAACGTTCTTGGCTTCGTAATCTCGCCGGTAAATGAATTTAAATGTTTCGTAGAATATTATAAAAATAAAATATGACTGTACGGTGAGTAACTGAAATTGTTAATGCCGAATTTCAAAAATACGTATAATCTGGCCTGACCAACTATAACGTATTATTAAATTGGTTCGGAAATTCCCAATTACGGGAAAATATGAAAATCGAAGGTCATTTTCACTGGTATGTTAACCTGATTGATACTAACTGGCATAACCTGCTGGATATCAATCAAGATAACCCCAACGGCGACACCGTACAGGTATGCGGATTTTATGGAATTCTCCAACGGACTGGAATATTCTCACGGACTAAGAATATTTCGGCGGCTCAACTTCGGTTTGCTTTCTTCTCTGGTGGACTGGTAATTCTATTCTCGGCTGACTTCCTCGTTGAAGTCTTTGATTCATAGTTCTGTTCGGCCTTCCTTCTCGGATGGAGCTTGACTCCAAGGTACCAAATTTATGCTAGGATCCTGTATATACAGGCTTCCCTTTCTCTACGCGTCTCCTCCGGAGTGTGTTCGAACGCGATGATGAGTGCATGGGGAAATACAATTTAGAACTCCACTTGCACTGCCACAGACGCCTCTTTCAGGAACTAAAGCGACCTAACATTTAATTACTAAATGCTGAAACGGTTGCTTCCGGGAAACTTCGTTACAGCAATAAACACAATTTGACCTGTAGCGTCTTTGGATCCAGTTGAAACTGGCTCAAACTTTGTGAGCGCTCTGCGCCTTGCTGTCATATCACTCTGATCCAACTCCTGCTGCCATGTAGCGGTTTATAATAATTGCGCTATAAGCCGAGTGCCAACCTGCCTCTGGTGGCAACTAGCCCCGGTCTCCTCTACATTGTGAATGAATAGATGAGAATAATTGATTTTTAATTGGAATATCAGCTGAGATAAAACAATTCCTTCCATATCTACATCTATTGCAGGAGGGATATTTTTTATATAAGGTCCATATTTTAATAAAAAAAATACTGTAAATATCATTAAAATATATTTTTTCCATATTCTACATACTTTTATCAACTTTTCTACATAATTTCCATTTCTGTTCAAACATTTGTCATACCGCTCAACAAGTTTTTGAATTCCCACGTCAAAGAAATCTGCCGCCTGTGAAGAAGCCCAATCCATGACTGCAGTTTTCACTTATTCGTCGTCGTTGAACCGTTGACCAGCAAGGAACTCCTTTAAGTACCGAAACAAGTGAAAATCACTGGGTGCAAGGTCTGGACTGTAAGGTGGTTAATGCAGTTGTTCCCAGCCAAAAGACCTGATTAGACCTTGTGTTTGTGCAGAAATATATGGCCTTGCATTGTCATGGAACAACATCACACCGGAAGACAGTAGGCCACGCCGCTTGTTTTGTGTAGCACGCTGGAGTTTTCTCAAGGTCACACAATACGCATCAGAATTGATTGTTGTGCCTCTCGGCATAAAATCCACTAACAAAATCCCTTTCCTCTCCTAAAAGACATTTGCTACGATCTTTCGTGCTGAAATTGCCTGTTTGGCTTTCACCCTGGTTGGCGACGATGTGTGTCGCCACTCCATTGACTTGGACTCAGAAGTCATGTGAGACACCCGAGTCTCATCTCCCGTAATGATGTGGTCCAACAATTCATCTCCTTCCTGATTGTATCGAGTCAAAAACGATAAAGCACAGCCCAATCTTTTTGTTTTGTGATCGTCAGAAAGCAGTCTTGGAACCCACCAAGAAAACAATTTTCGATTTTTCAGTTTCTCCGAAACAATGGTGTACAAAACTGATCAGGAAACATGTGGAAATTCAATTGACAACTTTGAAATCGTGAATCGTCGGTCCTCTCGAATTTTGATTGCCACATCACGAACCAAATCTTCAGAAATCAGAGAAGGTCGGCCAGGGCGTGGCTCATCATGCACATTAACCCGCCCGTCCTTGAACATTCTAACCCACTTTCGAACTTTACTGTCCCTCATAGCATTATTACCGTAAACTTCACAAATCTGACGGTGAATTTCCGCTGCTGCCAAGTTTCTTGCACTCAAGATTCGAATTACAGATTGTATCGCACAGTCGGCGGGCGGCTGAATTTTCTTAAACATTATAAACTTCTACAGCTCAGTACACAGACAGACGATACAGCTGCAAATGGCGTCTAAACGCGCGCAAAGCATGCTGGGAGCAGACGCGCAAACGCACTGCGGCGATCGCGCGTTATTCTCACTCTCATTCACAAACGGACCTTATTTAAAAAATATCCCTCGTATATTAATCTAACACATTTTTGTATGTTTCGTATATTAAAAAAAGAATGAAATATTTCTATAATTAATTTGGCTCAGTGACAAATTATTAAAACAATCTTAATAAACCAGAAGATAATAATAATACTGCCACGGCTGATTTAACAAAAAAGCTATTGTCACTAAGCGTGTTTTAATATACCATGTGAAAATTGGAACCTCTATGTAAAAATCAAACAAAAAAGAATTAGGATTATAAGAACTTTTGTGATTTATTTAACGTATATTTTTACAGATATATTGTAAGCAAACTAGATAGTTGTAAAGCTAAGACTTTGCGTTTAATTTTAGCATATTCATTTATTGTTTTAGATCACTTATAACCTAGGAATCGACAGAGGAATTCTTCCCAAGGTTCCTGGATTTACAGTATTTTTATACTGCCTTAGCACAGCAACTTTGTTCCATGCAGCCTTGGTGGAGCCTGCAGCCCTTAGGCCAAGCTACTGGAAGTTCCTGCATTCAATATCAGGTGGCAGGTGAGTTCTTACATTTTTCCTTTTGTTATTTAAACTACAGGGTGTGCCGTTTATAACTTTAGGATAGCTTGCATGAACCGCCTTCCATTAGATGTGTGGGGTTTGGATACATCCCAGGCCCTCTTGAAAGTTTTGAAGAAAACAAACACCGAACCAGTCGTGCAATTTTACAGTGGGTGTGCTTGTTCATGATAAAAGGCCTATACCTGTGTTGTAGATAAATTTATACATAGCACAAATTAAAGATATGCCGTAAGCAACAATTGCTTAAGTAAAGTCCAAGGTTTTTAAATTTCAATGATACCTCAACACTTCTAAATTACGTAATTATTGCTTTAAAATATTATTCCCGGTTAAGTTTAGTACAGTAAAACCTTGATATAATGAACTGATTGGGGTTCTTTCTGTCATATTTAAATTTTTTTTAATTAAATTAACGTTTCACTAAGTTCTTCTGCCACTTGATTCCAAAATTGTTCTTAAAATTAGTCCCTTAAATCCGAATTCAGTTATATTAAGGCTGTTAAATCCAGGTTTTACTGTATCTTGAGTATATCCGCCCAACAAGTAAAACTAGTCGACTTCTATAATGCTTTTCTGGTAGTTTCTAGTATAAAACATGTACAGGGTTCAAATTATCATGTACTAATATAACCGAAAGTCCTTTGGCTTTGTACTGCAATGCTCAAATTGTATATTTCTATTTTTATACATTTCATAGAGAGTTGGCACTGAGAACGTTTGAAATAATTGTAATTATAGAATCAGTGGCCAAATTCTTCTACATGTAATATTACAAACAATGTGATAGTAAATGTGAAATGTCTTTGCCTTTAGGCCTAAGCGTTGCCTGCTGACATGCACAAGGTTTTGTAATAATAATGATACGTGATTTTACATTCATGACTGTGTTTTATTGCTATTTGAAATTAGTTTTGTTATGCAAATAGATGTAGAGGCGAGACTTTATACGGGTATGGGGTCGTTTTGTTTTATTATATATTGTTGGCTTAAAGTAAGTATATTATTGTGAATATGACATTTTGTATTATTGCACTTTTTGTAATAAATATGTTCCCTATTAGAAATACTAGGACTTCCTTTATTAACCGTACCATCTTCAAACCTACAACCATTTTCTTTAGGTTGCAATGGATTATTTTAATCAAGTTTATGCTGTCCTTAAAAATATAAATAATATTGGCTATTCTAATAGAAGTGACTGGAAGCAGGAATGAGAAGTAAGTCATTATTTAATAAATAGTTGTTACGTTCAGGGTTTTACAAATTAAGTTAAATGCCATCCATCTCTCCTGTAAGGTGATTTTACTGTTCTCGGTGAAGATATAGAATATCTCATGATTTCCATGTTTTACTTATATCTCAATCCACCGTCAGTAAAAATATGACTATGTTTTTTTGGGTTGTACGAGGGTTGCCTTTTATATTTCGGGGTTAGAGAACAAAAACAAATATTTATCATCGAAATTGGCTTCATTGTTTTTCACAATATTCTCCACGAAGATCAATACACTTTTGCATGCGTGTGAACCAATTTTCGAAGCACATTCTCCACTCCGATTGAGGTATCTCCAAAACATGCATTTTGAACGCACCAACCGCTTCTTCGGGAGTCGAAAAATATTGACCTCGCACTTTATTTTTGATGTTCGGGAATAAAAAGAAGTCATAGGATGCCAAATCACGACTATACGGCGGATGACTCATCAAATCGACGTTTTGAGTGCTCAAAAAGTCACTTATTTGAGCCGATGTGTGAGAGCTCGCATTGTCGTGGTGGAGAATGATTCGTCTTCGGCGGTTGGTTTTCCTTATTTCTCCGAAGATTGTGGCAAACAAATGATTGTCTACCATTCAGAATTGACCGTTCTACGTTGCACCAAGGATATGGTTGAGACATGTCTAGTTTTTCCGAAAAAACAGGCGACCATTTGCTTCGAAGTGCTTCGAGCACGAACGACTTTTGTTGGGTTTGGCTCTCCTTGGAAGACCCATACAGTCGACTTTCGGGCCCATACTCGTAGATCCACGATTCGGCACCTGTCACTATGTCATACACATGTTTTGAAGCACCGCGATCGAATTTTTTGAGTTTTTCTTGCGACCAATTGACACGAGCTTGTTTTTGAGCGATTGTCAAATTATGCGAACAAATCTTTTTTACGGCCAAACTTTCATACAATATTGAATGTATGCTGGTCCCACTAATGTCCAAGGAGGGTCTAGGAAAATTCACCGCCAACAATTCACCGACAGCAATTCACCGGCAACAGTTCACCGCAACGCAATTCACCGCCACGACAATTCACCGCCACGACAATTCACCGCAACAACAATTCACCGCAACAAAAAATAACCATCTTTATTTATTTTATTTTTAAAATTAACGAATTACTCAACACCGCAACAACATTAAAACATTTTATCAAAATATCTTTAATAAAAACCATCAAATAATATAATTTAGAACTTATTAATATAATGGGAACATTGTCAAAGAACAAATATACATATATAGTAAAATTAATACGATATATTATGGGCTATCCCTCTAATATAGTCAAGTATGTTGTCAGGATTATACTGATCAACAATATTCTTGATGCGTCGAGCACAATCCCTATATTTCCTCTTCGACGGTTGGGGTTCGACTCCGCTTACATATTGCTCTATCCGGACTTCATTCAGGTTTTGTTCTTTTTTCACACAATCAATGAACTTCCAAATATTAGGATGAATCGCCCCGATCTGTTCTTGGAATCCTCGATGCCAACCTTCCACAGAGTTGTTTGTTTTAGGTAAATCTTCCAAGATTGTCTCATAAACACTCCACATTTCAATAGGGTATTGTGGTGGTCGGCGCTGTCTCCTATTGGGGCGTCCAATCCACGTATCCTCGAAATAGTCGATAACTTCTTGGGCCTCTGGAGGGAAAACGTCATTGTCAACCAATGTTTCAAACACATGAACTACCGATGCTGGTGGGACAAACGCAATTGCTGACAACATTCGCATATGCAGCGCGAAATTTGCGTCCATCTCATACCTTTGCTTCAACCCGCGATTTTGAATGTTCCGGAAAATGCACTGGGTGAAGTGGAAAAAGCACCCCTTTAGCCTTGCATTCGGAAATTCTGTCCTGAACGCATTGTTCATAGCTTTCTCGTAATCGGTAGTAACAGTCCTTGGTGATAATAAAGGCTCCAAATTCTTCATAGCTCGAAGAAGGCGTGTATATGTCGCTTCTGATTTGTCGGGCAACAGGGCGTAAACCAAAGGTACCGCTGCGTTTTCTTTTAACCCATGTATGGTATATAATTGATGGAACAACAGTGGTACCGTTTTAAAGGTACCATCGGCATACCAATGATCACTACCTGCGAGCAACTGCATATTTCTGCGGGTAGAAAATACCACCATCCTATCTTCTTCTGAGCCGAAATCATACAGCAGAAAATCCTCTCCGTTGAGGGTTCTTGTGTATTCCTCTGGAAATTCGATTTCTTGGCGATGATTGGGCAGAGCTGGACCAGCCCTTTGCTGCTGACGGATATGGCGGATCGTTCTCTTCATCGCGTCTATAGTTGGAAGTTTGGGGGCTGCTGCTTGACTGCATTGGATTGTTGCATCGGTAATTATGGCCAGGGGGGCATTGGTGGTTGTTTTGGCAGTTGTTTTAATAGCCTCGTAAATTTTAGCCGCTTCCACTCCAGCTGCGTCACCGACATGATTGTGTTCCCCTCTAACCGTAACAACATCATTCACTGTTTTCACCCTCACTTTACACTTAGTTTTCTGGTAGTTTTC